>JAODAL010055405.1:0-23983 GCA_025379985.1 Phyllomedusa bahiana
CCCTACACATGTGGCATGATGGAGCAGTATTTGTGGAGGCTGAAATGGGGTGGTGGGTGGAGGAAGAATGCATTGGCGAGGAGCCGCAGTTTGACAATGGGGAGGAGAAAGCGGCGTCTCCTGCCAATTTTTGGGTGCCTGGCCGGAAGCACATTCCCCCCAGTGGGCCGTAAAGGAATGACTGGCCCTACCGTTTAAAGCAAAGGAAAAATCCCCCCCGGGAAAACCCTCTTGAATGAAAAAAAATTCAATTTTATTAGAAAAGGGTTAAGAGTGTTCAAGCATTTTAAAAAAGGGTCCATGGGACCGACCTTTCGGAGCAGAAACGCTCCTTATTCATGGCTGTTATGCACACACAAATCACTGTTTAAAAAACCCATGTCCGGTACACGTGACGTAAATCCATGATGGACAAACAAGAAAAAATATATAAAATCAATTGTGACAAAAAAAACAAACAATGCGAACTCTAATATACCAAAATTGGCTAATGAGGTCAATTTTTTATTAACCCAGCAGGATTTGGGAGTACCTAACTAAAAAACACCAAAAAGCCTCTCATGCTAGTAATTTTTTTTTCTATGATCTCCCCCGCGGCGGGTTTAGTAACCCTTTCTATACCCAGAAAGGTAAGACTAGGTGGTACCCCTTTATTTTATACCATGGAAATGTTTCGAAACCATAGACATCCCTAATGAAAATGATTTTTTAGCAAGATATGTGTCCCCGAATACGTATTTTTAAATTGCATTGGTACAACCCACATATTGTTTAAAGGGCAACATTAAGGTTTTTAAAAAAAACAAACCAAGTATTAAAAGTTGATATTTTGGGTTATAGTTTTTATCCCCATACTTATAGAGCGAAACTTTTAGAGACTGTTACAAAATTGCATATAAAGGGCCATTTAAAAATGGTCACATTTGTACATCCCTTTGTTATTTTAGCCAAACAGGGTAACATAATAAATTAGAAAAAATGTTATGGAGACAAAATCGATCTCAGTTCTGACCTCTCCCAGAGACAAAATAACCTCATTTTTCCCCAAAAACTGTTTTTCCCCTCCTGATCTAATAAGGGGAAGGTATTTTTTTATGATTTTGCAAATGGCCTTTAAAAGTGGGCTATATGTAGTGGCAAATACAATTTTATTTTTGTCTTATTAGTATTATATAAATTTCTCTTAAGAAGACAGCTCTTGAAAAAATTGGATTTTTTTTACTATTTTCTCCAAAACCATTTTGGATACCTCTCTCACTAATCGAAACTCGACTTCTTCTCAAAGCTGGAAAAGCCCCTAAGCTTGAGCAATTTCTCTTAATCTCTCATTTCCCAAAGGGGAAAACCTGAATACAGAGGGGGAAATTGGATGTACGGTAGGATAGTATTTGGAGCAATGTTTTTCTATAGGGAATATATAACCTTTTTTATTGGCCCCCCGCAAAGTTACTCAAGAAAAATTTCTCTTTCAAGAAACTGGTCAATTAAATTTAAAATTTTCAATTATTATGATTAAGTACCCCCAAATTCCCATAGCCTGCCTGAAAGTACCTCCCCCACATCAGGAGCGGGGTTTTTCTATATAAGACCTACCACCTGATGTGGGGAGAAAAAGGGCAAGAAAATTGAACAATTTTCCCTCCTCCCGGGGCCGACAATATAAGGCCAAGGAAGGGAGAATTTTTCCCCCACGCGGCAACCACAAAGCTTAAAATAAAATACACCATCAAAACAAAAATAGTTATGGCTCAACAAGAATTCAGTGCAAAGTATCACAAATTCAATAATGACATGAGAGTAATCACTAAACCTTGTAAGGTGCGATCGAAACATAAATAGCCAAAGTTGAGGGTATGGGGGAACAGAGAGCTGACATCACATGAAACCCACGATAAAGTGGAGTCCCATGAAAGAGAAATTATATGATACTAATCAAGACAAAAATAAAATTGTATTTGCCACTACATAAGCCCACATTTAAGGCCATTTTGCAAAACATCAAAAAATACCTTCCCCTCATATTAGATCAGGGGGGGAACAAACATTTTATTGGGGAAAATAGGTTCCTTTTTTGTCTCTAGGAAGGGTCAAACCTGAATCGATTTTGTCTCCCATAATTTTTTTTTAATTTTTTTAATTCTATTATGTCAACTCCTTTTTGGGGCAACTAACAAACGGATGTACAAATGGGGCCATTCTAAATTTCAATGCAATTTTGTAACAGTCCAAAGGGGGGTTTTCGCTCTAAAGTATGGGCATAAATCATATAACCACAATTCAACGTAATACTCGGTTTTTTGTTTATCTAATAACCTGAAAATGCTTCCCTTAAAACTATGTGGTTTTCCCTAATTTAAAAGTCGTATTCGGAACACATATCATGCAAAAAAATATTTTTCATTAGGCATGTCTAGGGTTTCGAAACTTTTCCTGATATTCATAAAGGAATACCAAGCTTACCTTTTCCCGGGGTAAGAAAGGGTTTACAAACCTGCCCGCGGTTAGATCAAAGAAAAAAGTTACTACATGAGAGGCTTTTGGATTTTTCAGTTAGGTACTCGATATCCGCGGGTTAAATAAAAGATTTGACCCATTTGCCAATATAGTGTATACTTAGATGTTCGCATTGTTTTTTTTTAATCACAAATTATTTTATATATTTTTCTTTTTTGTCCATCATGTGATTTACGTCCGTTTACCGGACATGGGAATTTAAAAAAAGTGATTTTTGTGTTTCATAACATGCCAAAATAAGGAGCTTTTTTGCTCCGAAACGCTCGGTTTTTCCATGCACTTTTTTAAAATCTTTTACACCCTTAACATTTTCTAATAAACTTCGAATTTTTCTAAAATTTAAAGGGATTTTACGCGGACCCTTCTTCTTTGCGTAGTATGACCCCCAAAACCTGTCTTCCCCCCAGATTAAAAAAGTGCCGGGGAAAAAGGGGGTTTTCAACCACCATTTTAGTTAAAAGGACATTGACTAATCTGTCGGGTCACAAACATGAACCCCAAACCTGCATGACCCACAATTTAAAAAGTGCCTGAAAAAGGAGCTTTTAACCAAAATTTTAGTTAAACTGGGGCATTTTACTATACCTATTCTTTAAACCAAAAAATACCATTAAACCTGTCCCGACCCACAATTAAAAATGCCGGGAAAAAGGAGTCTTTCAACCACCATTTTATTGAACTGGACATTGACTTTAAGTGTCCGGGCCACAGCAATAGCCCCAAACCTGCATGACCACAATTAAAAGTGCCGGAAAAAGGAGTCTTTTAACAACCAAATTTTTAGTTAACTGGGAACTTACTATCCTGTTCTGTCCACAGTATGACCATTAAACCTGCTGACCCACAGTTAAAAAGTGCCGGGAAAAAAGGGGTCTTTTAACCACCATTTTATTGAACTGGGCATATACTGTCCCTGTCCTGGACCAAAGCAGAGCCCCAAACCCCATGACCCACAATTAAAAATGCCGGAAAAAGGAGTCTTTTAACCCCCCCATTGTAGTTGAACTGGACCCTTGACTTTATGTGTCCGGGCCACAGCAGAGCCCCAAACCTTATGCCAACAGATTAAAAAGTGGGGCCCGGAAAAAGGAGTCTTTAACCACCATTTTATTAACGGACATTGATAACCTGTTTTCGTCCCCCCCGATGACCATTAAAAACCCGGGCTGCCCCACAATTAAAAAGGTGCCGGAAAAAAGGAGTCTTTCAAAAACCCCCATTTTATAAATGGACAGACTTTAGTGTCCTGGGGCCCCGCATGACCCAAACCTGCATGAACCAAAATTTAAAAAATGCCGGAAAAAGGAGTCTTCAACAACCATTTTTGTTTTAACGGACATTACTATACCTGTTCTGTACCACAGTATGACCATTTTTCCTTCTACCCACAGATTTTAAAAAATCCGGGGAAAAAAGGGGTCTTTCAACCCCCATTTTTATTAAGGGCAATACTGTCCCCGGGCCTGGCCAAAGCATGACCCCCAAACCCGCATGACCCACGAATTTTAAAAAAGGGGCCGGGGAAAAAAGGGGTCTTTCACCACCATTGTATTGAACTGGACATGCTTTATTTCCCTTGGCACAGCATGAGCCCCAAACCTGCAAAGACCAAAAAGATTTAAAAAGTGCCAAAAAAGGAGTCTTTTTAACCACCATTTTGTTTAACTGGACATTGACTATACCGTTCTGTACCACAGTAAGACCATTAAACCTGTCCGACCCACAGATTTAAAAAATGCCGGAAAAGGAATTTTTTTCAACCACCCTTTTTAAGTTAACTGGACATATACTGTCCCTGTCCTGGACCAAACATGACCCCAAAACCCCAGACCCCCAATTAAAAAGTGCCGGAAAAAAGGGGTCTTTCAAACACTATTTTATTGAACTGGACATTTTACTATACCTGTTCTTTTCCACAATACCATTTAAACCTTTTGACCCCCCGATTAAAAAAAGTGCCGAAAAAGGATCTTTCAACCACCATTTTTTTAACTGGACAAGATATATCCCTTTCCGGGCCACGGATACCCCAAACCGCATGACCCACAGATTAAAAAGTGCCGAAAAAGGAGTCTTTTCAACCCCCATTTAGTTGAAAGGGCATTTACTAAACTTTCGTACACAGTATGACCATTTAAACCTGTCCCTGGGGCTCACAATTAAAAAAAGTGCCGGGAAAAAAGGAACTTTCAAAACCCCCATTTTATTAACTGGACATTGACAATATCGTCCGGGCCCCCAGCATTTGTCCCAAAAACCTTTATGACCCAAAGATTAAATCTACGGAATAAGGAGTCTTTCAAAAACCATTTTTGTTTTTACTGGACATTTTCTACCCTTTCCCGGCCGCAGATGCCCCCCAAAACCTTTCGACCCACAATTAAAAATCCCGGAAAAAAAAGGATTTTTTCAACACCATTTTATTTAAACTGGACATTTAAAAATTCTGTCCGGGGCCCACAGCAACCCCCAAAAACATGCATGCCCCCCAATTTAAAAAGTGCCTAAAAAAGGGTCTTTCAACCACCATTTTAGTTTCACTGGACATTGACTACCCTTTCCCCGGGGCCACAGCATGACCCCAAAACCGCATGACCCCCAGATTTAAAAAGTCCAGAAAAGGGGTTTTTCATCCACCATTTTAGTTGAACTGGACATTGATTATCAGCCCCGTACCGCGCTGACCCCCAAACCCTGTCTGACCACAAAATTAAAAAGTGACGGAAAAAGGGGGCTTTAAAAAACCATTTTATTTTAACTGGCATTGCATATCTGCCCTGGGCCACGCATGACCAAAAACCTGATGACCCCCGTTTTTAAAAAGTGCCTGAAAAAGGGTCTTTAAACCCAAAAATTTTATTGAACGGGACATTGATTTTCCCTGTTTCTGTACTAAGTTTTCCATTAAACCTGTCTGACAAAAATTTAAAAAGTACCGCAAAAAGCAGTCTTTGAACCCCCTTTATTTAAAAAACGGAATTTGACTAATTGTCCGGGGGTAACCTACACGTTCAAGTTTTCCCGACCTCCCTTGTACAATATAAGGAATTTTTGTAAAAATTTTTTTGCATCCCCAGTTTTTTAGTAGTTTAATTCTAGAAAACACATTTTTAAAAAGAGGAATCCAAAAATCTTTGGGGTTTCTTTTTTTAAATTATGAAAGGGGAAAGTCTCACTACATGATTTCTAGCTTTGGTAAAAAAACTTGCAAAACAAGTTTTTTGCAATATGTGTCCATTTTAAATGTATCCTACCTATTCCTTTTTCTACAGACCATGACCCTTGAGCTACTCTTGACATTGTGAAAAACAAATGTTGTTAGAAACCACATTTTTTACAATAGGACCCGTAGTAAGCGCATTCACAGCAACAGCCCCCAAAAAATTCAAAAAAATGACCCTTGAGCCACTATTAACAATTGTGAATAACAAAATTGTTAGAAAAAATTTTTTTTTTATAATAGGAAACCTGTAGTATTGCTGCATTTCAAAGCGATGACAAAAAAAATTTTATAAAATGCCTGTTAAAAAAATTTGTGATTGAGAAATGCCATTAAAAAAAGGGCCAAATTTTCTGTTCCAAAGGACCCTGTTTTAGCTTTTTATCACGGGACCATGACCCCAAAGGGAAATTTTAAAAAATGGGCCCTTTTCAGCCACCTTTTTAAAAAAATTTTGAGTGAGAAATTTCCACATAGAAGCCAATTTTGTTCCAAAAGGGCCATGATTCAGTTGTATCTCCAGGGAAAAAGACCCCAAAAAACCCTTGACAAAGCGAAAAATTTAAAAATTTAAAATGAGTTTAAAAAAGGGAAAACGGTTTTGTCATGAAACCCTTTCCCGTCTTTTACATCTCCTCACAGGGAAAACCAGCAAAAAGAACTTTTTGGGAAAATGAGAATTTTAAAAAATTTAAAGTTAAAAAATTTTTCATTTTAAAAAAAAAAAGGGTTTTAAAAGGGGGCCCTTTTTTTTTGAAAAAGGGGAAAGTGAAGTAGACCGGCAACTAATGGTGACCTCAGCAATTGGGGCCACAAAATCATTCCCGAGATCCATTTCCCGTTTTATCTTGGGTGAAATCAATGTCCCCCAAATTTTCGTGGAAAAGCCCGGGTGGTTTG
This sequence comes from Phyllomedusa bahiana, assembly GCA_025379985.1. NCBI lineage: Eukaryota > Metazoa > Chordata > Amphibia > Anura > Hylidae > Phyllomedusa > Phyllomedusa bahiana. The sequence continues at coordinate 6,635 of JAODAL010055405.1, forward strand.
TATGTTTTAAACCTCCCCGCTATTTTGAAGGTTCCGCTCGATATGAAAGCTGGCTGCTGGGCAGGAAAAACCCCCTATGGCGTGGCGGGCGAGCTCGGGCCCATCCCTTTTGGATACCCAGAAGTCAATTGGGTCTGGGAAAAACCCTCCAAAAACATCGTGGTTTAGACGCAGATAGTCTTTAACGGATCTTAAATTTGGTTTTCTGTGTGTTGTATGTGTTTTCCTGCATTACTGCGTTTGTGAGGTGGGAAATAAAGTTTTCCCAGAGGTTTACCCCTTTGGCTTCTGCCAAATTGATGTGCTGCTACTGCCCCTTCGGCTAAATTGGGGAATCTTCTGCTGTCACGGCGCTGCGTTTTTTCCAAACCCCTTTTACATTGAAGAACGTGAAGCAAAAACACGAAAAAGATGTCTCCAAATTGATTTAATTTTGCAAAGGGCTCCCTTTTCTTGCTTTTTTCTCTCTATTTTGGGTGGGTGGGGAAAAGGGAAAAATGCTGAGTTTTGGGTTTTTTTTACGGGGATCCGGAGGGTGGCCCCCATTTAATGTTGTTTTAATTTTTTTTGGCCTTAATTTTGAGGTTTTGTTGGAGGAAATGGAAAAATTTCCAAAAAACTCATGTTTATAGATGGAGCCTTTTATTTCCCAAGCCCCTGGGTCGGGGGGGCACTTGCAAAATTTATTTTTCCCTTTCCTTCTTCCCCCCCAAACCCCAAATTCCGCCAACCCCCCTTTCCCAAAGGGGCCCCGGGCGTCGGTTTAAAGTCGTTTTTTTAGGGGAAAACCTTTTCCCCCTCTGCTTCCTCCCGCACCCGTTTAAAAACAGCCCTGACTTGCCCCCCCGATGATGCCCCCTTTAGAAACTGAGGCGGGCCCCTTTTGCACAAACCCCGGGGCCCCGAACCACTGGGCCCAAAAAAGACCGGGGAAAATTGAAAACTGGGCGGGCCTTGTGGATTCGATGGAGGGGAAAGGGGTTTCCCTGTCCACATCGTGTCTGTCTCCTCCCTCTTTGGGGTGGTGGGACCTGTGTTTCCCAAATGTCCCCAAAGATTTGTTTCCAAAAAAAAGATCACCACAATACTAATTTCTGACAAGGGCATTTTTCTGCACTGACCATTTTGTTGGCTTCTTTTAAAAATGGGCAAGGATGGTGGGAGGAGCTTTTCCCCCCGCCTCCACTCCCCGGGGCTCCCAAAACCCCGAGGGCCGCACCGCTGCTTGTCAGGCCCCTGATTTTTACTTTCGGGAACAATTTGGGACGCCAAACGGGGGATTTGGGGCCCGGGGGCCCCCAAAAAAATCGCCCCCGGGAGGGGGGGCCTGGGTGGGGAAAGGGTTGGGAATTTCCCAGCAGGGTTGCCCGGGGGGCCAAAAAACAACAAAATTGGGGGAGGTTGACGGGGGGAAGCCTTTTGCCCCCAAAATCGGCCCAAACCCCCCAGGGGCCCGTTTTTTGGGGGGGAACCCCCAAACCAGGGTGTGGAAGGCCCGGAAAAAGGTGGGGGCGAACTCCAAGGGCCTTTGGAAAAGGCCCCCCTTTCCCTTTAGGGAAAAGGGGGCCCCCCTGGCCCGACCCGGGAACCAAAAAGTGACTGTAACAGAGATTTTAGCGGCCTTGGCTGTGTTACTTTTTCCAAAGGGGGTCGGTGATCATATGGGTTTTCCAACACAAAAAGCAGGGAAAACGTGCTTTTAAATTTTTTGATTTACACTTTTTGGGCCAGGGCAGGGACAGCTTTTCTGGCAAAAAAATTTCCTGTCCATCTGGGGATTGGCGGGGAGGCAAAGGCCCTTACGTGGCGGGGGAAACCCCTCTGTTCCCAAAAAAACCCGGGCATTTCCCCTCAACCTGCGGGCCCTCACAGAAAACATGCTCCGCCATCAACCGCTTCCCCTTTGCCGCCTCACCTTTTTGGGGCCTACACTTCACCCACACACCCAGACCGAAACACCCAGTGGGGTTTTTTGGCATACTTCTTTCTCCACACGCACTTACCAGCCTTCCCCCCTGTACCCTCCCCCTTCCCTCATTTGAGTCCCACCCCAGACTCTTTCACCCATTTTCCATCAGAGTCGCAGTTTCTACAGACCCCCGGCCACCCCCCTTTTTTTGGATCTTTTTTCTGCCTGCTCCTACACTTCCTCTCAAATGAAAACCCACTCTCACATGGGCAATTTCAAACCCCATTTAGACCCCATGTCCCCCCTCCATTCCTTTCACAAACCTTTCTTTTTGGCTTCTCGCATTTACTGACTCTCCCCAACCCAAAAGGGTTAGGAACTCTCTGATCGGGTCTTCTGCATCTTTCCTCAATTTCTAACTTCACTAATTCTCCTTAGCTCTCCTGACCAAAACCCTTTACTCCTTCATTATCACTAATTCCACCCTTTCTCTGGACAAACCTGCCATCACACTTTTCCGAAATATCCCCTCATTAATACTCGGGAACTCCAAACACATAAAACCTCACTGCCCCCAATCTCCTCCCTCTCCTGCCCTCCCGGGCTGCAAACTTAAAAGAAACTCCACAACACCCGGGACATGTTGGCACCACTCACACACCGCACCACCAGAGTCAGAGCCCGCAGCCTTTGGGCACACCCCTCAGACTCGCCATCTGCACGATGTCCGGGTTGCTGAGGGGCTGTGGAAAAGTAAAAACCCCTGCAGACTTTCTCCACTACAAATTCATCTCAGACTTACCACACGCCCTTCACTGCGCCAAGCAAAAATTTTCACCCCCCTCATCTCAACACTACACAAAAACCCCAAAACCCCTCTTACACCTTCCATCCCTCCAAAGGGCCTAACTCAGCCCCAGCACTGCCCTCTGTGCTGAAGCCGGCCCCTCACTTAAAAGAGAAAAATGAAAATATCCCTGAACATACCAGTCCCCAAGAAAACCCCCAAAACCCATCCCCCCCGCACCCTCTAATCTACTCTCACCCTTTACCTGACGAAGGGGGAAAAAATGTCAAGGTTTTCCCCTGTCGCAAGCTCCCCCCGCCTGCCCTACTGACCCCATTCCATCCCACCTCGACCAGTCTATTTCCCCACTGTCCCTCTCACCTTACTGCTACGTAACCTCTCTCTCTCCCTGGTACTTTCCATTTTCCCTTTCAAACACGCCACATAACCCCTTACTAAAAAAAGCCCTCTTTGGACCCTTCCTGCCTGCTAACTACCCCATCCTAACCTCCCCCTTTATCTCAAAACCCCCGGGAACGCTTGGTCACCTCCCTAATCCACATCGCTCTCTAACTCTCTTCTTGACCCTCACAATCAGGTTTTCCGCCCCCTCACTCCACAAACTCCCTTTAGTTAAATCTAAAATGACCCCAACAGCAAAATCCAGGGTAACACCCTTGCTGCTTCTCTTTCTCCTGGCCCGCGTTTTACACTGTGGATCACCCCCTTTCTCCTCAGCATCCAGCCCATTGGCCTCCGGGACACCCCCTTTTCGCGGGTTCCCCGTCTTACCTGTCTGACGCTCCTTCAGTGTCCATTTTTTCTACCTCCTCTCCTTTTCCGCTTGCGTTGGAGTTTATCAGGGAAAAGTTCTAGGTCCCCTCCTCTTTTCATTTTACACACCCCCATTGGGCAAACCATCAGTAATTTGCTTTTCCCGTACCATCTCTATCTGATGACACCCAATTTACACCTCCTCCTGACATCACAGTGACTGGCTGGGCCCCTGTTTTTTATGACTTTATAAAAGGGTTGTAAGCCGAAACTCTATATTTGACATCAATTATTTTTTCCACAAAATTGTAAAAACATTTGCTGAGATTAAGCCCCCAAAAGTTTTTCTAAAGATCCTACCTCACGTTTTTGAATAAATTTTTGTTAAATTTATCAAGCATTCATTGTGGTGTGGCATGGTTTTTCTATTCTTTCATTCTGGCCGCTTCATGTCCCCCTCCCATCTAACTAAAACCCACAAGACTGCTCTTTTCTTTCCGCCATCTTTTAACCAACCCCCCCCGTATTTCTGTTTTCGGGATGTGGACCACCCCTTTCCCAGGGAGCAGGCCGCGCTGGGGGGTTATATTAGATTTTGATCTGACCTTTACCCCCTATATCCAATCCTTGCCCGCTCCTGTCACCTCAACCCCAAAAACATCTCCAGAATCCTCCCTTTCTCACGGGAAACAACTTAAAAATCTCATTACTGCTCTTATTCTTTCCCGCTTAAAATACTGAACCCTTTCTTACGGTCCCCTCTCTGCAAAAACTCTCCCCTCTTCAATCTTCCTGAATCAGCAGCAGCTCATCTTCTCTCCAGCCGCATACGACGCCTCTACCCTGTGTCATCACGCACTGGTTTCCCCTTCATACAGGATCAGTATAAACTCGGCATTCTCATCATAAAAACTCTCCACAGCGCGCCCCCCCCTACATCCCTCCCCGTCTCTGTCACCACCCGACCCGCTCTCTCCCTCTGATAAATTTTCCTCATCAATCATCCGAACCCCCCCATCCGTCCCAAGATTTCACCGGAGGGGACCAATTTCTGGATATCACCGGGGGCATCAGGCACATTCAAACCCCCACATTTTAAGAGGGGCCCCGAAAATACATCTTCTCGTCTGGCCTACCAAAATCCCCAGCTCTATCACACCCCATTTGCACTCCAAACCTAGGGGACTCAAAAAGGGCACTTATCGTATATAATGTACTGTCTGGGGGCAGGTTTCATCAAATTTTTTAAAGAAACCCCCCCCATTTATGAAAAAAGCTGGACCATTGTAACTTGGGACTTCTTTATATGTTTACCCCCACACCGAATAAATGAAGCCTCACGAGGGGCCCTCAAACCCTTTTGTCTCATTTTAAATACTTTTTTTTGAATGCGACATTTACCATTAATTTGTAAAGTGCGCGGATATGTTGGCGCTAATAAAAAAAATTTTTAATTTTTAAATTTTTAAATTTTTATTTTATTATTATTTTATTATTATTATTAGCTACTTCAGGCTTTTGGCTCTGGATGGTTTGGGTTTAAATGTTTTTTTTCGCCCCAAAACCGGGAAGACAGAAGGCGCTGCTAACTGGCCGCGACGGCTGCTGTCTCAAAGGTGAAGGGGAAAGGGGGAGATGGGGCTCTGGGGTGCTGGTGGTACTCCGGGGGACGGGGGGGCGAAGCGGAGGCTGAGAGACATTGGCAGCTGAGGAACACTTGGTGGTGGCAGAGGAGGAGGAGGCAGAGACTGAGGGTGTGACTGTGGTTGGAAGCCCGGCATCGTTTTGGCCTTTTTTGGCCAAGTGTTCCCTCCATTTCAACTCATGCATTCGCTGCATGTGACTAGACATGTTGGTGGTGGTTAAGATTCTTGCCTATACTGTTGCGTTTATGGCAAAGGAGTCATATGTCATCGCTGGGTGAATCTGTTGCTTTCTCTAAATATGCCCATGCTTGAGAGGTCCTGGACCTTTTAGACGGCGATAAGCGAGGAGCAGGGTTTCCGCTGACCGTGGCTGGCGGAATCATATCAGCAGACTTCTGCGACCGCCCTCTCCCTTTTTGAGGCGGGACCCGTATTGACACTACCCCATCGTCTTCCTCCTCGTCCAGTGATGAAGCACTCACAAGCAAATTCTGCGGAAAAGACCATGATGGATCCGCAATGTCGTCATCATCATCAACACAGGTGACTTGGTCGTCCTGACATTCTACACCCAGGGGCTGCGGGCTACAAGCAAGAGGCACTGCAAGGCGTTGCTGACCGCCCGAGATTTTTGCCGATTGACCGGCTTCCTTCTCCTCCTCTGATGGCATCAGTAACTGGGCATCAGAGCAGACAAAATCATCCTCTTTGGCCTCTTAATCTTTTAACATGCCATCTGACCCCCAACTGCATTTTGTCATCAAAGAGGTCTTCAGAAAATGGATTATCCACAGTAATGGGTACACGAGTTGACATTTGGGCAGCCTTTGCTTCATGTTGGACGGATGCTGATGATGCTGATGACGACATTTGTGGCCGTGACTGGGAGGATGAGGAGGTAAGACTGCTGGTTGCCTTAACGACTGAAGAACAGATTGGCGACGCTGTTCGTTACTGAGATTCACAAGGCCCTGACCCAGCGATGACAGGCCTGACGGTCCAGCAACCGACGATCCGCTGGCATGCGTGTTGTCGCCAGCACTGGAAGGAGCACCTTCTTTCGTACCTCTACCTCCATGTCCTACCCCCCTCTTTGCTCGCTTACCACCTGAATTTCGCTCCATGTTCAGAAAGATAAAAATTTGAGAAGGTATGGAAGAGTTTTTGAAAGTCTCTTATTAAAAGACGGCAAATCACAGCTATTCTTAAATCCCTCTAATTTCCTACAGCCAACTAGGATTAGAAACTGAAATGTTTCTAGCGAATAGCTGTGAAATGCGGTCTGGTGGAAGAACCGTAAGACAAAATGAACAGTGTTCTTCTTTCAGTCCCGGGGATTTACAACTGCCTAGTAGGACTAGGAATTGATAGTTTTCAACAAAATATCATACAAGTGCACTATCTGCGCCAAACTGAGATACAACAAGCGCAATAAAACTATTCAGAAGTTACACAGATGAGAAATTGTGTTTTTTGCAGCAATGACAAACGAGAACAGTTGCTAGACAATTTTTCTATCAGAATTGTCGTACAACGTGGCTATTTGAAAAAAACTAGGGCCGCACCACGTGCAATACAGCTATTTAAAAATTATACGGATAACAAGTGGTGGTTTTTGCACCAATGAAATACACCAACAGTAACTACAAAATTTCTGTATTCAAATTTAAGTACAAGGTGGCTCTATGAACAAAACTGGGCCGTGCCAAAGTAAAAAAAAAAACACCTATTTGAAATGTATACGGATAATAATAAGTGGTTTTTGGACCTATGAAATACACCTGCAATTACTAGCAAATTTCTGTATGGTAATATCCGTACAAGATGGGTCTTTTAACAAAAATGGCCTGCGCCAAAGTGAACTAAACCTAATTAAATTTTGTACGGATAATAAAACGTGTTTTGTGCACCTATAAATACACCTGTGGTGACTAGAAAAGTTCTGTATCCTATTGTAAGTAAAAAATGGCTGTTTGAACAAAGCTGGCCTGCGCCAAAGTGAAAAACACGTAATTAAATTGTGTACGGATAATAAAACATGGTTTTTGCACCTATAAATACACCTGCGGTGCCTAAAAAAGTTCTGTATCCTATTGTAAGAACAAAGTGGGTCTTTGAACAAAACTGAGCTGCGCCAAAGTGCAGAAAAAACTAATTAAATTGTGTACAGATAATAAAAGGTGGGTTTTCCCAAAAAAAATTGGGAAAAAGGGAAAAAATTTTCCAATTTAAAAAAAATAAATTTAAATTTTCAAAAAAATGAAATAAAAAATTTTTAAGGGCAAAGAAGTTGGGTGAACAATTAACTTTTTTTAAAACCCCCCTCGCATTTTTTTTGCCCCCCCCCCGTAAAAGGGGCATCCCCTTTTTTAAAACTCCCCAAAATTGAAAATCTAATCTACCTGAAATTTAAGAAAAAAGGTTGCGGTGAAACAAAAAAATTTTGTTAAAGCGAAAGGGGCCCACAAATTTGTTTAAAAAACGGGAAAAAAAAAAGGGGGGAGTTTTTAAAAAAAAGGAAACCCCCCCCCCTTTAAAATTTTCATAGGCCAAAGTCCCCTCCTATTTTAAAAAAAAATAAAAACGGGAAAAAAAAAAGGAAAAAAAAAAAAGGGGAAAAAAAAAAAAGGGGAAAAAAAAAGAAAAAAAAAAATTTGACGTTTTGTCTGGCACCACTACTTATAAAGAGCCCGTAGGGAGACTTTTTTTGATAATCCAGATGTCCTAAAGCAATTCCGCCAATCAAACAATGAATCTCCCGACCTGGGGAAAAAAATCTATTTAGCAAATGTATCAAAAAGAAATCTCCTCCTATCAGAAGAGGTAAAAGCAGTGCACAATAATGAAGGCACCTGGACTATAGCAGCAAGCAGCGATGAATCACTATGTGCACATAGTTATCACTGTGTGTCTCCACATTACAGTACTTGAATATTACCCTTTTTTGTCAGCACCTCTTTTACATAGGAAAGATGATCATAGAGGCAGCAGATCTTTTCTGTTTAGATACGCCCATACAGGGGGAAATTTTTCTGAGCTGGCCTGGCTTCAAAGCACACCCTTGAGTTTATGACAAAATACCATTGAGGCCATGTGAAAAAGGGTGTACATGGTATGCAGGGAAATAGGATGGAGGGGAGTAAAGGGTCTCTGTCTGGTTTTGAAAGCAGAACAGGAAAAAAAATTTTTTTTGAATACAATTACAAAGTTCAATATAATTTGTTTTTTAAACTCCTAAACAAATAAAAAAACCCCCTTTAATGAGGAAGGGGTTTAATAATCTAGGTGATTCATTTACAACCAAAGCAAAAAAAATATGGATATTTATTTTTTCTTAAAGTAGTTATTTGGGAAAAGGAAAATGATAAAAAATAATTTTAGGAAAATCTATTTTGTACCCGGGCACCTACAATTTAAATCAGAACCAGAAAGAGATGATACCCGGAACACTTGGGGGAAAATAAGAGGGGAAATTTTTTTCGCTTGGGTGTAATGAAGGACACGAACTCTCCTTTCATTTTATAGCTTTTTTGCTTATTAGTCACGGGGTTTTTGTCTATATTTACTGGTCGTGTTTGCTTACAGTGGGAAAATTTAAAATGTCAGGGTCCTCATTGACTGGCCAACACCCCGACCCTTAGCATTTTCTAGGTTCTATAAAGCTCTGGGGGTCTAAAATTTTATTTCGATTTTAAAAAGCTTGTCCCTGTTTAGTTCTGTTGTGTTGGATTGTTCGGTTTGGTAGTATATTATCTAGTTCAGTTGTCTTAGGCTAAAGTATCTTGTTCCTTGTCTCCGATTTGGCTAACTTTTGAGGAGGTAGTTATTGAGAAATATAAATTTGGAGTTTGTCTTGTTTTTTTTGCAAACAAACGGATATCCGGGTAGAGCGCCCATACGAGACTGCAGATCCCGGTGGGGCGGTCCGCCCAGAGAAATCCAGAAAGTCCGGGTAACGGTAAAAAATCAGCAACTTTATTTCAGAAATGTGTATAAATAGCAGCACTCCAGCAGCAAAGCCCCACTACGGTAGAAGAACACAGACGCGTTTCGGGCTATGCAGCCCTTGCTCACTGTGATGGCAACCAATGCCGCTCTTCTTTTAAAATAACATTAAAACCAATCACCAATCTAGTTTAGGTCACATGATAGAACGACCAATAAGGAAATTCGTTACAAATAAATTATGATACAAGTTGTGAAATGTTTGCCTTGCTATATCTAGAACAGAGATATATACTATTAGAGAAGTGCTACAATCTAAAATGTTTCCCTATCATTTATGTGTTATTCCGTCTCAATAATAGTACAGCATATCAGTGCGATAATTGAGACCTGCTGGTCTTCTGGTCCCTAATTTCAGGATCCATTGCACTTCTCTATGCCTGACTAGCCTTGTCCAGTTTCCTCCCCTATAGGGACGTGTGATTCTCTCGATCGCATAAAATTTAAAACCTTTTAGATCACCATTATGACTCTCAATGAAGTGTTTTGCAGCTCCTGATATTTGATCCTGATCTTTTTTAATGCTGGAAACATGTTCCATAATGCGTGTTTTAAGTTTTCGCACTGTGAAGCCCACATATTTTTTGTCACACATCGTGCACTGTATAATGTATATCACATGTTGACTGTCACAGTTCACAAATTGTCGTATATCATAAAAATGTACTCCGTATGTATCCGTGAATTTTGTGGTTTTGTGTGCCAATTTGCATGCATTACATCGGCTTCCACCGCATTTGAAGAAACCCTTTTGTGACAGCCAAATTTTATTTAACATATCTTGATTGGGTATGTATGTACTAGGCGATATAATATTACCCAAGGTTCTGCCTCTTTTAGGCATCACTTGTATGCCCTCTTCTAATATCTCTACAAGTTTGTCCTCCTGTCGTAATATGTGGAGGTTCTTTCTAAATATATTTTTGACTTGATTAACATTTTTGCTGTATCTTGTAGAAAAGGTAATTTTTCCTTGTTGATGCTCCTGTTTGGTAAGTTGTGCTTTTTTCTTTATTAACTGATCTTGTTTTTTGTGACTAATCTGGGTTTTTGCCTTCTCAATGTCCCTCCTCTTGTAGCCTCTCTGTCTCAATCTATTCTCTATGTCCATTGCTGCTTGTTCAAAATCTTCCTCTCGTGTACAGATTCTTTTAGCTCTAACTAGTTCTCCATATGGAATTGCATGTATCGTCTTGGGCGAATGACAACTGTTTGCCCGTAAAATTGAATTGCCTGAATTGGGTTTGCGATAGAGGGTGGTAATAATTTTCTCCATTTCTATATGTCCCCTTAAAAGTATGTCCAAAAATGGGATTTCCATCCTATCCCAATTTGTGGTGAACTGTAAATTGATCTGATTGAGATTAATATATTCCTCAAAGAGTGGTATGAGCACCACATCGCGACCCCAGATGATGAGGAGGTCGTCGATGTAGCGCCCATACCACTCGATGTAGTCAGCCAAGGGATTATTGGCACTGTATATGTAGTGATACTCCCACCATGCCATGAAGATTTTTGCCAATGATGGCGAAAACGTGGCCCCCATTGGAGCACCAATAAGTTGTAGATAAAAATCATGTTCAAACTTAAAAAAATTACTCTTAAGGAGATATTCCACTGTTGTCATAATGAACTCTTGTAAATTTGTATCATATTTGCCATGATTTTTAAGAAAGAAGGAAAGTGCCACAAGGGCTAGATCGTGGGGGATACAGGAGTAGAGCCCTATAACGTCACAGGTTACCCAAGTGAATTCTTTTTTCCATAATTTACCTGATAGCATCTGGAGGACTGATGTCGTGTCTTTAACATAACCAGGGAGGCCCTGTACTATAGGTTGCACAAACTTGTCGACCCAATTACTGAGTCTCTCATTGAGAGAATCATTCCCTGAGATAATTGGGAGCAGACTGGATGGAAACACGTTCTTGTGAACCTTTGGTGCCCCATAAAAAATGGGTGTGATTGGTTCATCTCTATTGAAGTATTTAGCTTGCTTTTCTTCCAGAACCCCTAAAGCTATGCCCTCTTGCAAAATTTTTGTCAATCTATTTTGAAAAAGTTTAGTGGGGTCTTCTCTCATTTTACGATATGTGTTTTTGTCCTCTAGGATTTTATGGACTTGCATGGTATAGAGGCAAGCGTCCATCACTACCATGCCCCCCCTCCCCCTTCTCAGCCTTTTTTATGATGAGATTACTATTGGCTTTAAGTTCCTTTATGGCTTTGATTTGAGACCAGGTGACATTGTTCTTACTTTTACATTTACTGTGTTTTTTATTTTTATTTTGATTATATAATCTCCTAAGGTCATGCTCCATTGCATTTTGGAAACTTTCTAGGGCCGGGACTCGGGATTTTATTGGGGCACCAAAGGTTCACAAGAACGTGTTTCCACCCAGTCTGCGCCCAATTATCTCAGGGAATGATTCTCTCAATGAGAGACTCAGTAATTGGGTCGACAAGTTTTTGCAACCTATAGTACACGGCCTCCCTGGTTATTTTAAAGACACAACATCAATCCTCCAGATGCTATCAGGTAAATTATGGAAAAAAGAATTCACTTGGGTAACCTGTGACATTATAGGGCTCTACTCCTGTATCCCCCACGATCTAGCACTTGTGGCGCTTTTCTTCTTTCTTAAAAATAATGGCAAATATGATACAAATTTGCAAGAGTTCATTATGACAACAGTGGAATATATCCTTAAGAGTAATTTGTTTAAGTTTGAACATGATTTTTATCTACAACTTATTGGTGCTCCAATGGGGCCACTTTTTCGCCATCATTGGCAAATATCTTCATAGAATGGTGGGAGTATCACTACATATACAGTGCCAATAATTCCTTGGCTGACTGCATCGAGTGGTATGGGCGCTACATCGACGACCTCCTCATCATCTGGGGACGCGATGTGACGCTCATACCACTCTTTGAGGAATATATTAATCTCAATCAGCTCAATTTACAGTTCACCACAAATTGGGATAGGATGGATATCCCATTTTTGGACATACTTTTAAGGGGACATACAGAAATGGAGAAAATTATTACCACCCTCTATCGCAAACCCGATTCGGGCAATTCAATTTTACGGGCAAACAGTTGTCATTCGCCCAAGACAATACAAGCAATTCCATATGGAGAACTAGTTAGAGCTAAAAGAATCTGTACATGAGAGGAAGATTTTGAACAAGCAGCAATGGACATAGAGAATAGATTGCGAAAGAGAGGCTACAAGAGGAGGGACATTGAGAAGGCGAAAACCCAGATTAGTCACAAAAAACAAGATCAGTTAATAAAGAAAAAAGCACAACTTACCAAACAGGAACATCAACAAGGAAAAATTACCTTTTCTACAAGATACAGCAAAAATGTTAATCAGGTCAAAAATATATTTAGGAAGAACCTCCACATATTACAACAGGAGGACAAACTTGTAGAGATATTAGAAGAGAGCATACAAGTGGTGCCTAAAAGAGGCAGAACCTTGGGTAATATTATATCACCCAGTACATACATACCCCATCAAGATATGTTAAATAAAATTTGGCTGTCACAAAAGGGTTTCTTCAAATGCGGTGGAAGCCGATGTAATGCATGCAAATTGGCAAACAAGACCACAAAATTCACGGATACATACGGAGTACATGTCTATGATATACGACAATTTGTCAACTGTGACAGTCAACATGTGATATACATTATACAGTGCACGATCTGTGACAAAAAATATGTGGGCAGCACAGTGCGAAAACTTAAAACACGCATTATGGAACATGTTTCCAGCATTAAAAAAGATCAGGATCAAATATCAGGAGCTGCAAAACACTTCATTGAGAGTCATATTGATGATCTAAAAGGTTTTCAATTTTATGCGATCGAGAGAATCACACGTCCCTATAGGGGAGGAAACTGGACAAGGCTAGTCAGGCATAGAGAAGTGCAATGGATCCTGAAATTAGGGACCAGAAGACCAGCAGGTCTCAATTATCGCACTGATATGCTGTACTATTATTGAGACGGAATAGCACATAAATGATAGGGAAACATTTTAGATTGTAGCACTTCTCTAATTGTATATATCTCTGTTCTAGATATAGCAAGGCAAACATTTCACAACTTGTATCATAATTTATTTGTGTCAAATTTCCTTATTGGTCGTTCTATCATGTGACCTAAACTAGATTGGTGATTGGTTTTAATGTTATTTTAAAAGAAGCGTGGCATGGGTTGCCATCACAGTGAGCAGGGTGCTTTAGCCCGAAACGCGTCTGTGTTCTTCTACCGTAGTGGGGCTATGCTGCGGGGAGTGCTGCTATTTATACACATTTCTGAAATAAAGTTGCTGATTTTTTACCGTTACCCGGACTTTCTGGATTTCTCTGGGCGGACCGCCCCACCGGGATCTGCAGTCTCGTATGGGCGCTCTACCCGGATATCCATTTGTTTGCATGTTTGCTCCCGCCCGGCCGGCAGTGAGTCCGTGGAGACGTGACGCAGCAGGTGGATCCATGTTCGAGATTTTCCGTGGAAGCAAGTCCTAAGGAGGTGAGCCGTTCTCTTCTGCTTGTTTTTTTTTTGGCCTTGCCCAAGACTTGCTGGGTCCTAAGGCCAATTGCTGTATGAGTCAGTAGTAGCTGAGAGATATATATTTGAGGGAAAGTCTTCAGGGTTTATATCAGGGACAGATGTGTCAGTGTTAGAGATAGCCAAAGGGCAAAGTAGGGACAGTTTTCATCACTCCTTTTTGATTTCTGGAGTGTATCTGCATTTGTATCTCCACCAAACCATGCCCTAGTCTTCATCAATCCAATGTCCAGTTGCTGAATCAACTAGTGTTGAGTTTATTAATACGCTTCATATTTCTATTTCAAATGATTGCTATTGTACCTCCCTGCTCTGCTAGTTGTTGGTTGAAGTTCACCAGAATTGCTACACTGGGTTATGTCCTGTTGGAAAACCTTGGCTTGTAAGCATCATGTACATACAACTCTGACACACAACACCTACTTAAACACTGTAAGACCAAGTTCCCTGCTTTATGCCAATGGCATTCTCTAGTGCTCATAGCCTATGTTATTGAGGTAATGTTTCTTCTACACATCAAATAATTTTCCAGAATAGTTTGTGGATCATGACAACAAATTCAAGGTTTTGACTTGGCTTCCAATTTTTCAAAACTCCAACAAGTCTAATCTAACCCAATTTATAGAACTTAATCCGCTTCTAATGCTTTTGTGCCTAATAAGTCTTGTGGAATCCTTGGCTCAAGCTGCTTTAGCAAAATGAGAGGGGCCTACATAATGCTAGGCATGCGTATTTAATGCCATGGCTAATTGTTTTATTTATACAGTGGGAAAAATTAGTATTTGATACACTTTGCAAGTTTTTCCACCTACAAAGAATGGAGAGGTCTGTAATTTGTATGATTTTTAAATATTGAATTTGCATTTTATTGCATGAAGTTATTATTTAATACAACCAATCAACAAATTTTGGTTCCAGTCTGTTTGTTTTTCTTTAGAAGCCCTCCTACTTGCATTCTTTTTGCACCCAATTTGAACTTTTGTAAAAGACACCTGTACAACTCAATCAATCTGCTCCACCTCCACCTGGCCAAGTCAAAGAAGGCTGTTTAAGACCAGGCAAAATTTTAGATCTGCACAAGTCTAGGATGTGCTACAAGACAATAGATAAGCAGGTTGGTGAGAAGGAAACAACTTTTAGCGCAATTATTAGTCTGGGGCTCCATGCAAGATCTTGCCTTATGGGGTTTGCCGTTTAATAGGCTCTTCTGCCACACCAGCACATGTCAGGCCCATTTGAGCTGCCATTACCATCTGGATTTACAGAAGGGCAAAGCGAGTAGGATGTGGTCAGAGAGATCAAAATAAACTTGTTATCAACTCCACTTGGGTTTGGAAGAAGAAAAAGTGGTACAACCCAGGAAACAGTGCCAATGTGAAGCTGGGGGTGGAACATCACTAGTGATGAGCGATTACGTTGACTTCATCATTGGGTCGATGTCGATCGGCAATTATCAAGCGATTTCCGATAGTTGGGTAATAGTTATCGCGATGACCCTAATGTCTATGGGGAGAACAACAACATCTTCATTCTTACACCCAAACAGGGCTGGAGAAGCTGGAATTAACATCCCCAAACAGTCAACTGGATCGTGCTACACTTGGCAAACACCATTAGGTTATAAAGTCACAGAAAAAAACTCCAGCCTTCACATCCTGTCTTGTACCACAGAAGCCCTTAAACTGCATGACCACCAAATTAAAAGTGCCAGAAACAGTATGATTTGAACCATCATTTTACTGAATGGACATTGAAAATCCTGTCTGGAACGCAGAATGAGCCCAAACCTGCTGCCCCAGATTTAAAAAGTGCTGGAAAAAAGGGGTCTTTCAAAACCCCCATTTAGTTTCGCTGGACATTAACTATACGCCGGGCCCAGTATGACCCCTAAACTTTTTGACCCACGATCACAAAGTGGCACTATGCTATTTTGTACAGGACTCTCATTTAGTATATTTTTTGGTATGACATTGTTTACAGATTTATTTAGGGAAGTATTATTATAGTTTACATTTTATCATTTTGCTTTTTTTTCAAGTGTGGATAACATACACATACACCCCTCCCTGCAGGTTTGTTTAAAGGTATTTTTTACACTTGTGATGTGTTAATTCGTCCGCACACCCCATAAGTATAAAAATGTCCTAATCATCCCCAAAACTTCTTTGTTGGAAAACATTTGCTCTCCTGGCTTCTGAACTGATTCAGCCAAAACCCAAATTCAAGGTTTCATTTTTCCTCCAACCTTCGTCAGTGATTAGGGACAGACTCCCTGGAGATCAAATGATGCGACCCATAGTGACTCCAGCCCAGAAATTTTAAGCCTCAATGTGCCCAAATTTTTGTCCAGCCCTGGAGCCCCTTTTTTACACTACTTAACCTCACAGAAATCACCTTTTTCTAAATCTGATTTTTTAGAGAAATTTGAAGCTCTCCTGATTGCCCCTAACGGTGAGAGCCAGTGCTGCCGTCAGTCATCTGTTAACACGGAGGTCCAGCTGCCAGACTTACAGTGGGTGCGGTGAGAGCCCAGGCTAGAGTCTGTCATCTATTAACACGCAGGTTCAGCAGAGAGGGCCAGAGTTACAGTGAGTGCGGTGAGAGCCCAGGCTAGCGTCTGTCATCAATTAACACGCAGATTCAGCAGCCAGGGCCGGAGTTACAGTGGGTGCGGTGAGAGCCCAGGCTGGCGTCCGTCATCTATTAACACGCAGGTTAAAATGCCCTTATGACGCAGCAACGAAAATAGTCGAGCTGAAGCAGAGTGCGGAAGTGGAAGTGTAAGGTAAGACCTCCAGCCTTCCTCAGTACACAGTCAAGACGTGGGTAGCGCTTGCCCCTCCGTATGAGTGCGGACCAATTGAGCTTCACTTGGAAATACTGGTGGTTAACGCTCCTGTTACACCCAGGTGCCCTTTTTCTTGGCATTCTTTTTCTCATTTTACTCAACGTGCTGGAGGAAATTGTCTCTGTAGTTTGTTCTCTGTCCGTGCTCCATACTCCATGTCCTCTGAATAACCTACATCTGGTCAAGTTTTCCTGTACCTCCCTTGTACAATTCAGAGGAATTTTTTTTTACCAGCTATTTTGTGCATGCAAGTTTTTTAGTAATTTAATTCTAGAAAACACATTTTTAAAATAGGATGGAATCCCACCATGTCTATGTTTCTATTTTTTTTAATTGTATTAAATGGGTTGTCTCAATACAGGGATTGCTAGCTCTTTTAAAGATCTTGCAAAAACAAGTCATTTTGCAATATGTGTCACTTAACAGTGTCCTACCTATTCCTGTTTAAGACAGCACCATCACCCTTGAGCCACTCTTGACAATTGTGAAGAACTAGTGTTGAGCGATTATTATCGACAAAGTTGAAATCGGCATGGTATTTACGTTGATCAGATTTTTTAGATCACGCAATAATTTAGGTTAAAATCTATGCATAATCTATTAATATCGCGCCATTTTCGGCGCTTCCTGTCATTTTGGCGGCCAGCAAATCAGCATACAGAATAGAGCAGGGTGAGGTGTGTGCGACGTCATGACTGGATGTGTATGGTTGCGATTGGCTGGAAAAATCACATGACCTCGTTTTACATAGAAAGCCTTCCTTCATGATCAGTGGTGGTCAGCTCT
>JAODAL010055406.1:0-23983 GCA_025379985.1 Phyllomedusa bahiana
AAGCCTGTCCCATTAAGCGTGGGTATAGTCCCCTTTTTTGCCCTCCCTTCACAGGTTATAGAGTATGCCCGAAACAATCTCCTATAAAAATCTTTAAGTGATGGTCTCAGCTCCCTTCCTCCCCCTCCCTGAGTAAAGACCTCTGCACAGGTCACAGAGCATGCCCACAACACTCTCTGATACAAGCCAATGAGTTGTAACTTTTTTAAAAGGACTTTATTGCAAGATGAATGCAAGACAAAACAAAAATGCAAACAGCCCCATAAAACGTAAAAGGGGAGTGGACCCCTAAGCCGGAGGGAAATAAAGTTAAAGCAACGGGGAGCAGGAACAACCGGGGAACCGCAGGCTTGGGACCAGGAGGAACAACCGGGGGAACCGCGGGCTTGGACCAGGAAAACAACCAGGAACCCGGCTTGGACCAAGGAACACCGGGGAAACCCGCGGCTTGGACCAGGAGGAAAACCCAGGAACCGCGGCTTGGACCAGGAGGAACAACCGAGGAACTGCAGGCTTGGACCAGGAGGAACAACCGATGGTACGTTCACGATCTGCATTGTTGTCCTTCCAACGTTGAACCCATGCCCCCAGATTCAAGTGATGGCAATCGGGAGATGAAAATATCCATGGAACAAATTCAAATCTACCAGTGAAAAAATAACCAAGGCTTTAAGGGCTCAAAATGAAGGACCTTGATCTAGCCCTAGTAGGTCCCTGTCAAAAAATGGGGCCAAACCCCCAATGGTGGTACAAATCATGGACAAAATTGCAGTCTGCCGTACCTTATGGACAAAGGAGTGCGCTGTGGCCTGAACAGGCACGGTCATAACAAAGCCCTCCTACTCGGAACTCATTACCTGTATTAAATGTATCTGTTTGAACTCGTTATCTGTATAAAAGACACCTGTCCATACACTCAGTCAATCACACTCCAACCTCTCCATCATGGCCAAGACCAAAGAGCTGTCTAAGAACACTAGGGACAAAATTGTAGACCTGCACAAGGCCGGGATGGGCTACAGGACAATAGGCAGCAGCTTGGTGAGAAGGCAACAACTGTTGGTGCAATTATTCCGAAATGGAAGAAACACAAGATGACTGTGAATCTTCCTCAGTCTGGGGATCCAGGGAAGATCTTGCCTCGTGGGGTAAGGATGATTCTGAGAAGAGGGAGAGGGTTATGTGGTCAAATGAGTCCAAAACAGAACTTTTTGGTATCAACTCCACTCGATTGGTTTGGAGGAAGAAGAAGGCTGAGCACAACCCCAAGAACAAAGTCCCCACAAAGAAGAATGGGGGTGGAAACACTTTGGGGGGGCTTTTTTGCAAAGGGGACAGAATGACTGCAACGTATTGAAGTGATGATGGATGGGACCATGTATCGCCACATTTTGGCCAATAACCTCCTTCCCTCAGTAAGAGCATTGAAGATGGGTCATGGCTGGGTCATGCAGCAGGACAATAACCCAAAACACACAGCCAGGGCAACTAAGGAGCAGCTCCGTAAGAAGCACTTCGAGGTCCTGGAGTGGCTGAGCCAGTCTCCAGACCTGAATCCAATTGAAAATCTTTGGAGGGAGCTGAAACTCAATGTAGCCCAGCGACAGCCCAGAAACCTGAAAGATCTGGAGAAGATCTGAAAGGAGGATTTCGGCCAAAAATCCCTGCATGCAGTGTGTGGCAAACTGGAGCAAGAACTACAGGAAATGTCAGACCTCTGTAATTGCAAACAAAGGTTTCTGTACCAAAAATTAAGTTCTGTTTTTCTATTGTATCAAATCCTTATTTCATGCAATAAAATGCAAATTAATTTTAAAATTATCCAATGTGATTTTCTGAACTTTTTTTAGATTCTGTCTCTCAAAGTTGAAGGGAACCTACAATAAAAACTACAGACCTCTCCATTCTTTGTAGGTAGAAAAACAAAATTGCTGGTGTATCAAATACTTATTTTCCCCACTGTAACCTCCAACTTTAATCAGTAGGGAAACCTGGCAGGAGGAGTTCACCACAGGTGAAATGAGGTATTATGCAATACCTATTCAAATCAATGGGCTATCTATGTCAAGCAGGACAGGTGCTCCATAGCAAGAGGCACTCATTGTAACCGCTCTCTAACATGGGAACCCCCTTTACCTATCGTACATAAAAGTAGGTTCTCTAAAACCAGAGAACCCCTTTAACCAGAGCCGTCTTAACAGATTGATGGGTCCCTGGGCAGAGCACTGCAGTGGGCCCTGCCCAAATACATGACATTACGCTTGACCATGCCTCAAGCCCCCTCCTCCCCCAAACACACCCATATTATCACACCACTTATGTCTGGACACCGGCAGCCTGCAGTCTACTAGACTATTTTGGCAGAGCAGAGAGCCTTTGGCTCCCTTCTCCACCATGGTTTTTGACTGTTTGCACATCCTAAAAACACACAGTTAAATAAGCAAAGCCAACCAAGGGATCCAGAGTAAATTTCTTGTATTCCGGGATCAAACATACACCACTTGGGGCCCCTATTCTTCTGGGGCCCCCGGGCAACTGCCTAACCAGTTGTGAATGATTTCAATGGTCCAAGTGTCAATTGTATAACACAGTAAGCACCCATTGGGTAGAAAATGGGCTCAGCTCCTAAACTGTCTATACACTCTTATCGACACCTTGAAAAGTATGT
The DNA here is from genome assembly GCA_025379985.1 of Phyllomedusa bahiana. Lineage (NCBI taxonomy): Eukaryota > Metazoa > Chordata > Amphibia > Anura > Hylidae > Phyllomedusa > Phyllomedusa bahiana. The sequence goes on from JAODAL010055406.1 coordinate 2,669, forward strand.
ATGTTCAGTTTCATTAACCCCTTAAGCTGAATGCCTGAAAAGTAGTTAAAGGGGGTTTTATGCTAAAAAAGATCAGTCTCAGATTTTGGGACAGTAAAAATAAGCACTTTGGTAATTGGGTTGCATTACCTCAGTCACTTGGTTTAGCAGATATGAGCATTTCTATGCATCTGTGTTCTATTTCTGCTGCTGCTGGCCAGGACACGCCCTCTGGCCGGATCCTGCCCCCTTGACACGCCCCCTGAACGGTGATTGGCTGGCTGACATTTCCTTCAGCCTGTTGGGATACGCCCCCAGACACGAAACGCCCCAGACACGCCCCCTGCACTGTCATTGGCTGCCTGCACACTCTGGGCGACATGTATGAATCTTGACATGTCGGAGCGCAAGTTTTCGAGCGCTCGAACGTGAAAGCTGCGCCTCATGTATGTCGGCGCCCGAGGTGCGCTCATACATGCGGTGTAAAGTCCCCTGTGCCTCGCCAGTGTGTGAGGCGCAGTGCGGGACTGCACCTAACATGTATTCCGATTCGAGACAGGCTGGAAAACAGCGAAAAAGCATTAAAGATGTTAGTGAATAGCAAAAAGAGTTGTCTTTCAAATGAATGTATGAATAAAGTGAAAAATCAAAGTTGTCTAAAAGTGAATAAATGTAGTGAAAAAGTGGATCATTAAAAATTAAAGGGAAAATATATAAGAAATAAATCTCAGCTCTCAGCGCCGTGCGGCATGGAGTATGAATCAAAAAAATCGCTTTTATTAGGTGTAAAACATTATGTGAAAAAGAAATCAAATGTTAATACTCCCGAAGTTGTACCGATCTGTATATAAAATGATCAATAATATGGGGTTAATGAAAATAAACAAATAAAAATTAATTCAATGAGTTCATTTTATTTGTTATTTTCGTTACCCCCATATTATTGTTCATTTTTATATAGAGCTCGGTACAACTTTGTGAATCTTATAATTTTTATTTCTGCCATGTACAGTTTTAAATTTTAGATTGCATTAGAAAACCCATAAGAGCGTCGCTCGCTCTCCCATTGCCCAAATAACCGCGCCTCTTTTAACTGAGCCAATCACAAACAAGCTCACTCTGCATTTCTTTTCCCCATAAACTCTATGAGAAGGTAGCTCACCCGCTGATTGGCTAAGCTGGACGAGCCCCCTTCCTCCCAACCAATCACAGTACTAGAATAATTCCCATAGACAGTAATAACTTTCAGGGCGCCCTTCTATCGCGCCCTTTTTTCTCCAATTTAAAATAGACGCACTACATATGATTGGTGGATTCATTTTCTGCCGCCTGGGCTCAACCAATCAGCTCTTTTCTGCCTTTTTTACTGTATTTTGAACTGTCCCGCCTTTTCATTTGATTGGTCAATACTACTCCATAGCTTATAATGGGTCACTGTCGCTCCTATTCTGATTGGTTGGTTTCTGCCGACCAATGAGAAGAGCTTACAGAATTTGAATTACTGTATTTCCCGGCAATTCTCAATATCCCAATTCCTGATGTTGCGCCGTTATTGATTTTTTGTGATTGATTTTATTTATTTATGTTTTTAGAAGGTTTGAGCTCTTTTTCAGATAATGTTTTACACCTAATAAAAACTATTTTTTTGATTCATACTCCATGCCGCATGGAGCTGAGATGTATTTCTTTTGCGATCTTATATATTTTCCCTTTAATTTTATGTTCTCGCTTCACTTCGCCTCCTCCGGCTCATTTAGATCACCTTTAACCAGGTCTGCCTGTCGGAGCTGGCGAGCGCTGCAATGCACCGCACTTTGCCGATCTGCGATCATACATGCCTCGGAGTATTCGAATGTGGTGCGTCCCGCCCAAGAACGCCCACACCGCGCCCATTGCACGCCCTTTCATGTTAGGCGCATCCGAAAGTGGCGAAGGTTGCGCCTAACATCGCATCTCTGCGTCCGACGGGGGATTCAGATCGGTGAGCCGCAGTTTTAGCCAGAAAACAGGAGCAACTCCCGATCATACATGTCGCCCTCTGTGTTTACTCCCCTCTGAGCTGTTAAAATCGATAGTGAAACCAAGGGCTGCTGGCTGTATACTCATCTCCCAGTTCTAGGGTGACTGATCTGACTAATTACTGACTGTTTAAGTCACAGATCCCCTCATATAACACAGTGTTACATCCTCTGTTCTCTCCCTATAACACATATAACACATTCCTGCCTGATAACAGGGAGAGGGGCAGTGTGCATCAGTCATACAGTCTCCTGCCTGGAACAGAGGGGAGAAAGGGGGGCAGTGTACACTCCTCACATGTCTCATCAGTTCAGGCTGTGTATATAACGGCGTATAGCACGGCAAGGAGCTTGTGGGGCCTGAAGGCTGCTGACATAAGAAGCATGCAGGAGGCTACAGAGCTGTTATATCCAGACAACCTTCTGCATCCCCTGCTTCATACAAAATGTTGATGTCACAGTTTTTCAAAGAGGGGAGACACGCCTGCTGAGAGGAGAGACACGCCCCTGGATTTCAAACTCAATCTGATAGAATTAGCTGAAGAGCACGAACACTTCAAACGATAAAACCCCTTTAATGACCAGAATTTTTTTTTAGTTTTTTCCTTCTTGCGTTTCAACAGTTGTAACTTTTTTATTTTTTCAATGACGCAGTTGTATGAGGCCTCATTTTATTCGAGACAAGTTTTACTTTATGGGAGAGTAGTTTAAGTTCAGTTATATACAGTTGCAGAATTTTTTTTCAAGTTTTTTTTTTTTTTATACCATTCACATTTCACACTTAACTTGTTAGATTAATTCTACAGTTTATTACGGTCGTGTGGATACCTAATATGTGTAGTTTTTTTTGTGTGTGTAATGTATGCACAATTATGTTTTATTACATAATTGTGCATAAATTTTTAAACTTTTTTTTTTTTTTTTTTTTTTTTACACTTTTTATGGTTTTACTTTTTTTTTAATCCCATGAAGGGATAACTGTTACTTTATTATTTTTTTTTTTTTACACTTAGTAATGTATTAGCATATAATCTGTGTCAGTCTGACACAGGCAGTGATCAGGACAGTACAAAGTCTGCCCTGATCACTGGCTTGTTACACAGACAGTCCTGGGGCTATTCTGGGCCCCCAACACTGACTGTGCAGCCGTTCCCCGGGCTCTGTCGGGTCACTAGGTGTCCCCATCACCCAACAGAGCAGGGAAACCCTTTGATTGCACTGCAGTGACGAACTGCGGCAATCAAAGGGTTAAAGCACCGGGGAGCAGAGGTTTCCCCCGCTCCCCAGTGCTCGCAGGAGCTGCGCTGGGAGCAGGGCTGTGTAGTACAGCCCCGATCCCAGCACTGCTGCAGCGCCGGGCACCACACGCTCCGATGTCTGCAGCAACGTCAAAAGACGGTGGGCGGTCGTTAAGGAGTTAAAGGGAATTTCTCACCATGCTGTTTCACAGTCACAGGCAGCTTTACACTGCCTGGCCAGACTGTAGGTGGATCTATAGCAGTGATCGGCATATTTAGCTTCTCTATAACTAGCTAAGCCTTACAGTGACATAAGTGCGGGAGACTTAATCTGTAGTTAAACAAAGCTACAGTGCTCCTAGTAGTGAAAACAAGTGCTTATCAAAGGTAAACAGTATAATCTTGTTAGAGATAAAGACTCTGCTCGACCAGATTGATGTCACTCCCTGCTCTCGGTCTAAACAGGAAGGGAGTTATGGACGGTAACCTAGAGACACTTGTGTGCACTCAGAGTGGATATAATCTCTTATCTCCTGACCAGGGCAATATCAAAAGAGCAATGTGTATAGTAAAGTCTTGATGTGCTGTTCCCTACATTTTGAAAGCTAATAATTGTAGTTAGAAAACCCTTTTAAGGAATCAGTGTTGCATGTAAGTTTATTGTATGCTTTATTGTTGTATGATATATTGCTGCATGTGCTGATATTGTATTTGTTGGTATTTTAGAAAGGGGAATATCTCTCCTTGGGGAGAGCACCATATAGGTGTGTAGAGTTTTGAGATTGCCTTTTTGCCCTCTACTAAGCATCTGCATATCACAAGGCATTATGGGAAATGTGCTAAGAAGCTCAACCGCCCTCTATTGGATGTAAATCCTCAATTTGCTCCTGATTCACTGAATCTTTCAGAAGCAAAAGGGATATTAGCCAAGCCAGTATCACCCATCTGCAGACAGCTGTTTCGGGGTTTTGCCCCTCATCAGTGCATTTTATACAGTGTTATAGGTATAAGCAGTTGCTGCAGTGGAGAGTCGATCCTTTAGCCCCTCCGGTCAGATTTGTCTTGATTTGTCTGATTTTAGCAGTTTTCTAGTTATAACAAATAATTGATCTGGGGATACTGTTATATTTCCGCAGATGCTTTGATGGTTGGGAATAAGCGGGATAATGTGGCTCATGAAATGCATGCAGATCCGCGCTCGGCACTAAGAACCCTCTCATCATTTCTTGCAGATAATTGCTTTTGATGAATTAAGAACAGACTTCAAAAGCCCCATTGATCAGTGTAATCCTGCGCACGCGGTAAGTCCTCTTTGAAGATGGTTGCTCGATGAGAATGAGTGCAATGAAATATAGCGGTCGCCCGTAGGTCATTCGGTGTCACCGGGGCACCCGGGTACCAGCGGCACAGGTCTTGGATTCCTGGCATCCTTTGGTGAGGATGCCCCAACTCTGTGGATTCCAACCAGTCGTGCATCAGCTGTTGGAAAACTACAACTCCCAGAAGACTTTGATAGTTGCAGAGAATGCTGGGAGTTGTAGTTTTGTCAAAGGTTTGAGGATCACTGCCCAAAAATATATAGAATACAGGGCTTACATACTTGACAACCTTCAAAAAGCTTAAAGGGGTTGTCTCACTATAAGGATTGCTGCTTTTTATGTTAAAGATCTTGCAAAAACAAGTCACTTCGCAATATGTGTCCATTAACAGTGTCCTACCTGTTCCTAGATATCCCCTCTTGTATGGGCTGCATCAGCTCCTCAGGTCGCTATAGCTACAGACCTGTTTGATCTCTCCTAATAGGCTGCCAGTGCTGGTTGCTATAGCTACAGACCTGTTCGATCTCTCCTGATAGGCTGCCAGCGCTGGTCGCTATAGCTACAGACCTGTTTGATCTCTCCTGATAGGCTGCCAGCACTGTTCACTATAGCTACAGACCTGTTCGATCTCTCCTGATAGGCTGCCAGCTCTGGTCGCTATAGCTACAGACCTGTTCAATTTCTCATGATAGGCTGCCAGCACTGGTCGCTATAGCTACAGACCTGTTCAATCTCTCCTGATAGGCTGCCAGCACTGGTCGCTATAGCTACAGACCTGTTCAATTTCTCATGATAGGCTGCCAGCACTGGTCGCTATAGCTACAGACCTGTTCAATTTCTCATGATAGGCTGCCAGCACTGGTTGCTATAGCTACAGACCTGTTCATTTCTCATGATAGGCTGCCAGCACTGGTTGCTATAGCTACAGGCCTGGCTTCTACTGCAGCCTAGTAGAAGCCAGTAAACATGCCCCTGAATTCAAAGGACTGAAGTAAGATGAATCAATGTAGTGAGACAACCCCTTTAATCCTAGATATCACAACCCTGCCTCCAAGATGGTTGGGAACATCCTAAAATAACCACTTGCTGGGAGTTGTAGTTGTGTCACAGTTTTGGGATCACTGTCCTAAAGATACAGCACGTCCTTGCCTAGTTTTAAGCCATTCTGTAAAAAGGATAGTCCTGGAAATCCAAACTCAATCCCCAAAGATGGTTTCAAACATCCCCAAAATACCCTCTTGCTGGGGGTCGCAGTTTTGTCACAGTTTAGGGTTCACTGCCCTAAACGATATAATCCAGGATCTACACATATTGGCAACCTGGATGTGTATTGGCAACCTGTGGGGAAAGTATAGTTCCAAGCCATTGGGCATTTTGGGTATGTCCGGCCATATTGGGAGGTTAGGTTTAGATTTCTAGGATCAGGTTACTTACAAATTGGCATTAAAAAAAGAATTTTGAAGCCAGAAAGTCCTAAAATCACAGGAAATTAGATGAAAATAATAAAGGCCTTAAGAGGGTTGCACGTACCTGTTGCACATGCCCCAAGAAGCGCTTGTATAGTAAGCTACATGGGAAAATTGTGGACGGCACTCAGCTCCCAACGGTCAGATGATAGTAAAAGCACGTCCTTTATTCAAGCATTGAGTAAAAGCATCTCACATTGTGGCAACAAACAAGAGAGACAAACTCTGCTGATGCGTTTCGGGCAATTAAATGCCCTTAGTCACAGCCTATTACATATGCTTGCCAATTTGTAAGTATGTGCAGATCCTGGATTATATCATTTATGGCAGTGAACTCTAACCTATGACAAAACTGCAACTCTCAAAAGGGCATTGAAATGCCTGTATTAGGTAAAGCATACAAATATTTATGCTTTACCTAATACAGGCCTTTTTTGAACCTTCAACTTGTTGTTTGTTTCAATGGTCACAGACCACCACTGTGTGCCATCAGTTGTGGCCAGCAGGACTGGGACAAGGTATTCGGGTGCCCTAGACATATAAGGCATATAGTGCCCCTCTCAATGGAAAATTCAGCCCAATCCATACTTCCTTGCGCACCCTTCCTGCCTGGAATGAAGTGGTGCACTAGGCGGTCACTTACCTTCGTAGTTATCCCAACCCTGGTGGCCAGTATTGCAACGTTATTAAAAACTGTCTGAGAATAAGTTCCTGTGACCTGGCGGGGATAGCGGAGATGCACATATGCACTCCCTCTTCCTGGCCGGACCACAGGAACTTGTTCTCAGACAGATACTACACTGCAGTATCGGCCACAACTGAAAGCACACAGTGGTGGTCGGTAACAATGGAGACAAAAGAGCAAATTGAAGGTCCAAAAAGGCCTGTATTAGGTAAAGCATACATATTTTTTAATAACATGCATTTTGAAAATTGCTTATTTTACAGTAATTGGCCTTTCCAGCAGCACTTGCTGTGATGGGAATACCCCTTTAAGACCACCTTTTAAAAAAAACAATCCTAGAGATCTAAACTCCACCCACAAGATGACTGGGAACACCCCCAAACATCCTACTTTTGGGCAGTGCTTGCATAAACCTCCATTCTTTGTGCATCCTGGTTTCCAAAAGCCTTTCAGAACAGCTAGTAGGGCTGAGTATATATGTTTTAATAAAGTCAGAGAGACTCAAGACTATTTGAAACCCCGTCCATGCACACAGGCCACACCCACTTAATGAAAACTGGTGTGACTACCCTTAAAACGCCATCAAAGTAACCCCCGATGTGAGATGTTTTTACTCGATGCTTGAATAAACGATATGCTTTTACTATCATCTGACTGTTTGGAGTTGAGTGCAGTCCGCAGTTCTCCTGTGTACTTACAAATTGGCAAATATGCCTTAAAGGGAATGCGTCATCAAAAAATGACTTATTGTTTAACTCACATTTTTATGTTAAACACATTTTGTAGGAATTTTTGGTTATATTTTTTTTAATTTTCCAGATCACTTTCAATATTTTTTTAATAATTCTTAAGTCCTGCAGTTCTCACTTTGGCCACTAGGCCTAATAATTGTCTGACACTTCCTGTTCTGTAGAGAGAGATTTTTAGTGTCTGCTCATTATCAGTAAAAGCAGGGTCAAGCTGAAAGGAGACACCAGTGTGTACAGATAACACAGGATCCACCAGTCACAAGAGGAGATGTCACCGCTCACCCTCTCCTCTCCCTTCACAGTGAAAACTCTCCTATAGACGTCTATGGGACTCAAACTGTCTTAAGAATCCTATGTGCATGAAGCTGCTGTAAAGTACTGTATCTCTCTGACTGCTGTTAAAGCAGTGCAAGCAAGAATATCTTCCCCACAATCATATATAGACGGCCGAATAGAGAAATCTACAATCAGGAAATAAAAACGAATGAGAGGAAAAGAATATGGATCAGGGGCTTTATTTAATAAGTAAAAAAAAAAAAAATTGGCAACAGATTTCCTTTAAAATAGGTTAGTAGCTTGGTCCTGGGAATCTAAACCTCACCTTCTAATATGGCTGGAAACACCCCAAAATGGTCAATTGCTTGGATCTGTACTTTCCCCATAGGTTAGGGGGTCACTCTTCTAAATGATCTGTGATCCAGGAATTACACATACTTGTCTACTTTAAAGACATGCTTGCCAATCTGTAAGTAGCCTGACCCTAGAACTGTAAACCTTACCCCCCCAAGATGGCTTGGAAAACCACAAACTGCCCTCTTGCTGGGAGTTGTAGTTTTGTCACAGTTTGGGGATCATTGTCCTAAATTATGTAGAATCCAGGATTTACACGTACTAAGAAGCCTAATCCTAGAAATGTAAACCTCTCCCCCCCCCCCCCCAGGAGGCCAGGAACACCCCAAAATGTCCACGTGCTTGAATCTGTACTTTCGTCACAGGCTAGGGATCACTCTCCAAAATAATTCAGCACTACTTTTAAGTCCTACTTGCCAACATTTAAAAAGTTTTATCTTAAAGATCTGAACTCTGCCCCCAAGGTGACTGGGAACACCCCCAAGATGCCCATTTGCTGAAAGTTGTAGATTTGTCACAAGTTGGGGGTTACAATCCTAAAAGAGATAGGATCCAGGACCTACATCTACTTGCCAAGTCTAAAAAAAATGCTTGCCACTCTTTAAAAAAGTCTAGTCCTAGAAATCTAAATCCCAACCCCAAGATGACCATGGACACCACTTGCTTGGATCTGTACTTTCATCAGAGGTTAGGGATCACTCTCCAAAATGATCTGGGATCTAGGACTTACACGTACTTGTCTACTTTTAAGTCATACTTGCCAAACTGTAAAAAAACAAATCCTAAAAATCTAAACCTGCCCCAAAGATAGCGAGGAACACCCCAAAATGCCCACCTCCTGGAGCTGAAGTTGCATCAAAGTTTTAGGATCACTGTCCTAAATGATATAGGACTCAGAAAGTGCTGCTGGAAGGGCCAATTACTGTAAAATAAGCACTTTTCAAAATGCATGTTATTAGAAAATATGTATGCTTTACCTAATACAGGCCTTTTTGAACCTTCAACTTGCTCTTTTGTCTCCATGGTTACAGACCACCACTGTGTGCTTTCAGCTGTGGCCAGCAGGACTGGGACAAGGTATTCAGATGCCCTAGGCAAACTGTAAAAAAACAAATCTTAAAAACCAAAACTTCCCCCAAGATGGCCAGGAACACCCCAAATTGCCCACCTCCTGGGAGCTGGTTGCATCAAAGTTTTAGGATCACTGTCCTAAATGATATACGACTCAGGAAGTGCTGCTTGAAGGGCCAATTACTGTCAAATAAGCACTTTTCAAAATGCATGTTATTAGAAAATATGTATGCTTTACCTAATACAGGCCTTTTTGAACCTTCAACTTGCTCTTTTGTCTCCATGGTTACAGACCACCACTACTGTGTGCTTTCAGTTGTGGCCAACAAGATAGGGACAAGCTATTTGGGTGCCCTAGGCAAATAAGGCACATAGTGCCCCCCTCAATGGAAAATTCATCCCAATCCATACCTCCTTCCTGCCTGGAATGAAGTGGCGCACTAGGCGGTCACCTACCTTCGTAGTCGTCCTGACACTGGTGGCAAGTATTGCAACACGATCAAAAAACTGTCTGAAAATTAGTTCCGGTGACCTGGTCAGGATAGCGGAGATGCACATGTGTACTTCCTCTACCCAGCCGAGCCAAAGGAACTTGTTCTCAGACAGTCTTTGATAATGCTGCAATACCAGCCACAACTTAAAGCACACAGTGGTGGTCGGTAACAATGGAGACAAAAGAGCAAGTTGAAGGTCCAGAAAGGCCTGTATTAGGTAAACATAAAAATTTTGTGATAACATGCATTTTAAAAATTGCTTATTTTACAGTAATTGGCCCTTCCTGCTGCACTTGCTTCGATGGGAATAACCCTTTAAGACCAACCTTCAACCCCTTAACGACCTCCTGCTAAGTTTTGATGTCAGGCAGGTCGGTCGTTTGGAGCGGCGGCTTGTGCCGTCGCTGCAGATATCAGGGTTTGCAGCTCCCGGCGCCACTGCAACACTGGGAACATGTTGGGGAAACATTAACCCTTTAATTGCCGTAGTTCCTGACCGCAGCATAATCAAAGGGCTTTCCCCTGCTCCATTGGGTGATCGGGACTCCAGTGACCCAACAGAGCCTGGGGAACAGCTGCACAGTCAGCCCTGGGGACCTAGAGTACCCCTAGGGCTGACTGTGTAACAAGACTACAGTCAGAGCACACGGTGTGCTGCCCTGACTGTTGCCTGTGTCAAAATGACACAGATTATAATGTATCATGGGATTTAAAAAAAGTAAAAAAAACATTAAAAAAGTGTAGAAAAAATGTATAATAAAATAAAAATAAATATTTATTAAAAAATAATTGTGCTTACATTACACACACACACACACAAAAACTTCATATATTAGGTATCCACACGACCGTAATAACCTGTAGAATTAATCTAACAAGTTATTAAGTGTGAAATGGGAATGGTGTAAAAACATTTTTTTTAAATAAAAAAAAAATTCTGCAGTTATTGTAAGCTTCCACTCACGTTTAGATGCGGCTCTGGGGATCGCAGTCCAATGTAGACAGAGACACAGACAGGTTGGAGCTTGTTCCAGCACGGGTCCTCCTGTGTTTTTTTGGCACAACAGGTTGACACAAAGAACGTATGCCAAATGCAAACCGAATAAAAAACAAACAAAACAAAACGCCTGCTCGGCTGAGTGCTGGCTAGACAGTGCAGTTCCCTCACTACACTTGTCTAGCAAACGGTCTAGGCGAGGTCCTGGGTACTCCAAGTCAGACACACCTCTCAGGCCAAACTCCTTGACCTGTATGACAGACAGGGCTGGTCAGCTGACTTATAACGGCTAGCCCCAAATCCTGGTCAGGTGGAACAAGGGGAGTAGACACCCACCCAACGCTTTGCCTACTCCCAATAGAAGCCATCCCAGGTTTTGGCTGAAGCAGCCATACTACCTAGAAAACGTATGTTAACCCCTTATTGAGGTTAACACCACACAAACTACATGGCTTCTATTTCACCAAGGCCAGGTAACCTTGGTGACATGTTACCTACTCTCTTTTCCTGGCGTAAGCCAGAAATCTCGCTGGGATGTACACCCCATCAAGGACCTTCCCAGCTGTCACCTTACATTATTTATAAGTGCATTTAAACTATTCCTCCAAAAAGTACAACTTTTCCTGAATAAAACGAGGCCTCATACAACTGCGTCACTGCAAAAATAAAAAAGTTACAACTGTTGAAACGCAAGGAGGCAAAAAATAAATGTGCTGGTCATTAAGTGCTTTTCAGGCGTTCGGCTTAAAGGGGTTTTGCCACAATGTCATTTCCTACCTCCTGCATCCAGCTCTTCAGCTCTCTGGGCTCAGAAAGGAGGCGTGTGTGATTTAGTTGAATTGCATATCATGTGAGCCAGCAGGATGACATCACCAGGCCTTTCCTCTCTCTAGTCAAAGAAAGGTCTGTTTACGTATAAAGCTGTGAGCAGCTACGTTGTAGCTCAGAGGTAAAGTTTTTGCTTCATAGCACAAGGGTCCTCGGTTCAAATCCCTGCAGGCACAAACCTGTGGATTTTTCCCTCTTTATCAATGCACAGACCTCATTAAGGTTTCTTTTTTATTTATTTGCACTGTTTGACTAATTACTAAGGAGTACAGAGGATGGGAGTAGAGTGACAGCACCAGTAGCTGCCTGATGATGAAAATGCTTATTATTTAATTTGGAAGCTTCCCACGTCAATTTTACTTTGTGGCATAACCCCTTAAAGGGGTTACAAAACCCAATCCTAGAGATTTAAACTCCACCCACAAGATGACTGGGAACACCCCCAAACATCCTATATTGGGCAGTGCTTGCATAAACCCCCACTCTTTTTGCCTCCTGGTTTCCAAAAGCCTTATAGAAGAGCTAGTAGGGCTGAGTACGTATGTTTTACTAAAGTCAGAGAGACTCAAGACTATTTGAAACCCCGCCCATGCACACAGGCCACACCCACTTAATGAAAACTAGTGTGTCTACCCTTGTAACGCTATCAAAGTACCCCCTATAAAAACACTAAGAGTGAGTTTTTTCTAAAGAAAGCTAGCCTATCCTGACCTTTCATTGCATTTAATTTGCTCTCCCTTGGCAATAAAGGTTATAAACCCTGGATATATGATGATCAACTGATCAATGGGCAAACTTGAATCTTATGAGATGGCCCCTTTAAGTCCTGTCCATGTCCATATGGAAGCACCCCCAGGACCGATTAGAAACACCCTTTTTATGCAAATTTCTAATTCCCCCAACTTTCTAGGGACCATCTTACAGGACTGTAGGGAGGTATTGGCCCTATCTCTCTAGTTGTCACTATAGGTCTTCATTGGACTGGCCTCAGTTTACTGAATGATCCCAGTGTCGGAGCAAAGCTTCTACTCCATGAAGGTCCCCATATCCCTATATCCGCTGTGTCACCTCTCTGCTCTTATCTCCTCCGGTCATGAGCTGATGTGTGACTCATCCTCGCTGGAAGAACACACAGTAGTAACTGAATTACATCTCAGCGCCATCACGTCCAATGGATACAGACTCAGAGGGTGCGCCGCTCATAGACATGACATCTCCAAGGTTATACCCCACGATGTAGACAGCAAAAGTTCTCGTACCTTCAGGAAACATAACTCTAATGTAGCAGAAATAATGCTGGGAGTCATTTCATTTGGGATCGGAGCTCCGGTATACTGATACAGAGCAACAAATCCACTGCTGTCCTTCAGTCATAGACCTTTTGCTGGAAGTGAACCCGCGGGGCAGGGTCTGGAGGTTCCCACAGACATGAGAGCAATAGCTACAATATCAATTGGGCCACAGTTGAGTCACATTATTATGACCTGATATTCAACGTAACCGGCATGTGCAGCACAGACAGCAGCTGGACAGGTGGGGAGTGACTTCATAAGGTCCTGAATACGTGAATCATCAGTGATATCCGTCTACTCCGGGGCCCCATACACAGTAGGGTTAGCAGAGGTGCAGTGACATCAGTCTGCTCCAGGGCCCCATACACAGTAGGGTTAGCAGAGGTGCATTGACATCTGTCTGCTCCGGGGCCCCATACATAGTGTGTTAGCAGAGGTGCAGTGACATCCGTCTGCTCTGGGGCCCCATACACAGTAGGGTTAGCAGAGGTGCAGTGACACTTCTCTCCGGGGGCCCCCTACACAGAGGGTTTGCAAGTGCGTGACATCTGTCTGCTCCGGGGCCCCAACACAGTAGGTTAGCAGAGGGGCAGTGACACCGTCTGCCCGGGGCCCCATACACAGTAGGGTTAGCAGAGGTGCAGTGACATGTTCCTGCTCCGGGGTCCATACACAGTGGGTTACAAGGTCAGTGACATCCGTCTGCTCCGGGCCCCTACACAGTAGGGTTAGCAGAGGTGCGGTGATACCATCTACTCCAGGCCCCATACACAGTAGATTTTAGCAGAGGTGCGGGGACATATTCTGCTCCAGGGCCCCAACACTTGGGGTTAGCAAGGTGCAGTCCATCCGTCTGCTCCAGGGCCCCAACACAGTGGGGTTAGAAAAGAGGTGCGGTGATACCCAAACTCTCCAGGGCCCCAAACACAGTACATTAGCAGAGGTGGGGGACATAGTCTGCCCGGGCCCCAACAAAAGGGGGGTTAGCAAGGTGCAGTGACATCCGTCTGCTCCGGGGCCCCATACACGTAATTTAGCAAGGGCACTACATCTGTCCCCCGGGGGGGCCCCATACCATAGGGTTAGCAGGGTGTAGTGACATCTGTCTGCTCCGGGGCCCCATACACAGTAGGGTTAGCAGAGGTGCAGTGACATCCATCTGCTCCGGGGACCCATACACAGTAGGGTTAGCAGAGGTGCAGTGACATCTGTTTACTCCAGGCCCCATACGCAGAAAGATTCGCTGTTGTGTTAGACACGTCTGGTCACCCCGTGGGTCATTTGGGCGTTGAGCTTCTCCCTTGTAGTGTGTCCTTTGCCCTCACACACCTTCATAGCAAACATTTACCTTTCATTCCAATGGTGCTTCGCAGTCTCCACATCTCATATTCACAATGGCGCCATTTGTCTTCTCACAATACACCTTCACCACAGCAGCCACCAACAGCTCACAAACTGTGCAGTGTCGGACATACCTCCACTGTGCATCCGAAAGCCAATAATCATCCCTTTTTGCAACTGTGATAAATCACCCCTTTTACTCATGAGAGCAATGAGGGATAGGTTTGTAGACAGCCTATCGCACACCTCATATACCCACCAAGCCAGTACACCATACATACTTCCTTCATGAGCTACACGCTGCTGACTTCAAAAGTAAGAAGTGGTCATAATAATGTGACTTAACTGTGTGCCTTCATGAAATGTGGCCAGGTACAGAATTCAGACCTACACTGTTCCCCATTGAGGGTCTTTCTCAGTTGTGGTGGTAACACAGGGTTAAACACTTTGATCAAGGCTGTGGATTCTTAGAGCATACAAGGACCAAACCTATTAAAGTTTTAAGCCTTAAAGGGATTTTTTCACTAGAAAGATCATATCTTAAATGGTGGGGACAGTAAAAATAAGTACTTTTGCAATTGGTTTGCATTACTTAAATCATTTAGTATAGCAGCTATGAGCTAAATTGTGAGTGTCTAGAGCTATTTCTGCAGCAAGTGGTTGGGCCACGCCCGTTTTGCTGTGATTGGTTGTCTGATTTTTAATTCAGCCCTGTTGGGACATGCCCCCTGGATGGGACACACCCCCTGTGCTGTGATTGGCTGCCTACACTCTCTTCCCTATGAGCTGTGTAAAATGAAAGTGAAAATGGCTGCTGTCTGTGTTATCATTGTCTATCACCGTACCCCGAGCTGTGTAATAATGGCTGCTGAGCTCCTCTATGTCCCCTCTCCCAGTGATAGCTCTATGTGAAGGATCTGGGCAATTACTGAGTCCCTAGCTGCTAGATTTACTGTCCCCCCCATTTAACACATCCTTATACACAGAGAGGATGTCACAGCTCTGCAGACCTCCTGCAGTGGTCAGTTCTCATGCCTGCCAAGCTGTCACCTCCATCCACAAGTTCCTTCTAACAAGATCACCTGTATTGGTGGAAACAGTTATACATACAGCTTGAACTTTATGAAACAAATGTGCTCCCCCCTCTGTTATCAGGCAGGAGGTAGAGGAGGAGCAGAGTGCATTTCTCACATTTGTTTCATAATTTCAGGCTGTATGTATAACTGATTACAGCAATGCAGGTGTTCTGGTTACAAGGAGCTTGTGGAGGGAGGTGACAGCTCTCCAGGCCTGAGAACTGACCATTGCAGGAGGTCTGCAGAGCTGTGACATCCTTTCCCTTCCACTGCTCATACAGAATGATGGTTTCACCAGTCTTCAGTAAGGGAAGACACACCCCTGGATTTGAAGCCGGAAGAAAGAGAGAAAGCTTAAAGGGGTTGTCTCACTACATTGATTCATCTTAACTCAGTCCTGTTTTCTTGTTTTCACTTTGAATTCAGGGACATGTTTACTGGCTTCCACTAGGCTGCAGTAGAAGACAGGTCTGTAGCTATAGCAAGCAGTGCTGACAGCCTATCAGGATAGATCAAACAGGTCTGTAGCCATGGAGACCTGAGATGCTGATGCAGCCCATATAAGAGGGGATATCTAGGAATAGGTAGGTCACTGTTAATGGACTCATATTGCAAAGGGACTTGTTTTTGCAAGATCTTTAACATAAAAAGCAGCAATCCCTGTAGTGAGACAACCCCTTTAAGATGCCCATGAAAGCCTGTAATGAGAAAACCCCTTTAATAGGTACAGTGCTTATATAAAGTACACAAAGGAAGGTACAATAATGTGACATATAAACATGCAATTACAGTCATAAAATAAAAGGGGAGAAAATCTTAGAAAATACCTAACTCCTACAAAAGTAGATTATCTTCTTAGTCCTGGGAGCAAAGAAAAGAAGAATGGAACTCAACTCAGCTGATGGCTGAGCTCCCCCGCTGTGAACACCGATTTCCTCCGGAAATCATAATTTACAACCTGCCCAATCAGTTCAGGTTTCAGAGCTGCCCATCAGCTCATTAGGGTAATTTGTTATCCTGACTGGCTGATTAGATTATAAAAGGGGAAGGGCAAGACATACTAAATTATATGTGTCTGCTAATTTTGGCAGTGTGGGTGGATGGAAAGATGAAGATAAACAGAATGGGGCATATAAACTCTCAATCACAGGCTCTGAGACTGTGGTGCACTTGCTCTTACAATCAGGGACAAGTGTACGCGGTCAGTATACAAATACCAATATAGCCAACAATACTTCCTTATAAAGACCACACAGATTCCAGTTCAGGTCGCCATCACATCACAGTGACTACAGCACTTCTTATTGTGCCCCTCTTTTTATAGTGCCCCCTCTTCTTTATAGTGTCCCCTATTCTTTATTGTGCCCCCCCTTCTTTATAGTGCCCCCTCTTCTTTATAGTGCCCCCCTTTTTATAGTGCCCCCTCTTCTTTATAGTGCCCCTCCTCTTTATTGTGCCCCTCTTTTTATAGTGCCCCTCTTTTTATGGTGCCCCCTCTTCTAATAGTGCCCCTCCTCTTTATTGTGTCCCTCTTTTTATAGTTCCCCCCCTCTTCTTTATAGTGCGCCTCCTCTTCTTTATAGTGCCCCCTCTTCCAATAGTGCCCCCTCTTCTAATAGTGCCCCCTCTTCTAATAGTGCCCCCTCCTCTTTATTGTGCCACTCTTTTTATAGTGCCCCCTATTCTTTATTGTGCCTCCTCTTCTTTATAGTGCCCCTCCTCTTTATTGTGCCTCCCCTTCTTTATAGTGCCCCCTCTTCTTTATAGTGCCCCCTCTTCTTTATAGTGCCCTTTTTTTATAGTGCCCCCTCTTCTAATAGTGCCTCCTCTTCTTTATAGTGCCCCTCTTCTTTATAGTGCCCCCTCTTCTAATAGTGCCTCCTCTTTTTATAGTGCCCCCTCTTCTTTATAGTGCTCCTCCTCTTCTAAAAGTGCCTCCTCTTCTTTATAGTGCCCCCCTCTTCTAAAAGTGCCTCCTCTTCTTTATAGTGCGGCTCCTCTTTATAGTGCTCCTCCTCTTTATAGTGCCGCCTCTTTTTTATAGTGCCCCCTCTTCTTTATAGTGCCTCCGCTTCTAATAGTGCCTCCTCTTTTTATAGTGCCCCATATTCTTTATTGTGCCTCCCCTTCTTTATAGTGCCCCCTCTTCTTTATAGTGCCCCTCCTCTTTATTGTGCCCCTCTTTTTATAGTGCCCCCTCTTCTTTATAGTGCTCCCTCTACTTTATAGTGCTCCCTCTTCTTTATAGTGCCCCTCCTCTTTATTGTGCCCCTCTTTTTATAGTGCTCCCTCTTCTTTATAGTGCCTCCTCTTCTTTATAGTGCCCCCTCTTCTAATAGTGTCTCCTCTTTTTATAGTGCCCCCTCTTCTTTATAGTGCCCCCTCTTCTTTATAGTGCTCCTCCTCTTTATAGTGCCCCTCTTTTTATAGTGCCCCCTCTTCTTTATAGTGCCCCCTCTTCTTTATAGTGCCTCCTCTTCTAAAAGTGCCTCCTATTCTTTATAGTGCGGCTCCTCTTTATAGTGCCACTCCTCTTCTTTATAGTGCCCCCTCTTCTAATAGTGCCTTCCTTTTTTTATAGTGCCCCCTCTTCTTATATTGCCTCTTCTTATAGTTGGTTAGAACTCTCCCACTGAGGAAAGTTCCGTCCAGGCTTGGAATAACCCACAGGATAGTAGGGAAGAACCCGTTGGGCCCATGGGCATGGTGGGCCTGATTTTAGTGGTGAAAGGACATGGATAAAAGAGGGAGAAAACAAGAGACAGAGTTTAAGGGGCCGTTCACACGGCTTATTTCGCCACGGATTGGAGCCGTACTGCGCACCGGATTTGCGCTGCAGTATGGCTCCAATCCGTCGCAGTAATTACGGTAATCCACAGTTCTCATAGAGAAAGTCACCTGCACATTATCCAGGCGCAATACGCGCCGTGGATAATGCAAGTCTATGGAATTGCGAGCGCAGTCCGGCTCGCAATTACGGCTTGAATAAGCCGTGTGAAAACGGCCTAAGAGTCTTGTTCAGTAGTTATAGGGTGGACCCCAAGGATTAACTCCACTGGTGGGCCCCAAGACTGAGATGCAACAGCGAGCCCACAAAAATCAATACCACTGGTAGTCCCCAATCACCCCAGTCCGACACTGGTTCCGACTACCTCTCTCTTCAAAACAGCGAGGATTTGGGTCTTGTTCTGGAGATAGGTCTGATCCCAGAGGTGAGACCCGCTCCTAAGTGACGTGGATGGCATATAGCGATACACCATCAATGTCTAAAGTACAAAAACCCCTTTAAAGGATTAGCCAATGTGGAGAACCCCTGTAATTCTAGGTATTTGTCAGTCCTAAAATAGGGACTAAAACTCCAAATGAGTATTCTAAACAATTCGGCCGTAATCATCAGCGATTGTCGCCATTTGTAGTCACCGATCTCATTATCCGCTGCGGCAGATTTAGGGGATTGATACAGAATGTTCTCGATTGCTGCAATAAATCTCCTGGTTCATCAGAATTCAGGATGATGATAATGTATCGGAGCACGCGGAGCACTATAATTACCTAGTACACTCATACATCAGCGGAATCACGCTCCTCTTGTTTACTGCTCTTCCTACGGAGAGATCTTTGGGGAAAGATGTTTACGACACCGTAGATTATGGGGTTTCTGCTATTTAGGTCAGAACTGGAGCTGAAGTGATATAATCTATATCAGTGGGCATGATGGGAGTTGTAGTTTCCCAACAGCTGGAGAGCCACAGTTTGCAAACCACTGATGTATATATTAGGCTAGTCCTACACCTGCGCTGTTATTTCTGGTTTTCTGTTCCGTCAAGGGATCAGGAAACTGAAAATAACGACGGCGCCGGATCCATTACACGACCGGCACCAACGACGCCCAGCGGCCCCCGCGGACTGTAGGGCTATCTTATCCGTTGGGCACAATAGACAGTTGCCTGGGGATCCCACAAGCATAGGGTTGGACTGGCCCACTGGGGATCTGGGGAAAACCCTGGTGGGTCCCTGGGCATGGTGGGCCTCTTTAACCCCTTCCCAACATTGGATATACTGGTACGTCCTAGCTGGAAGTGACCTCCCGCAAATGGGCATACCGGTACGTCCTGGACATCGTGTGGGCTCTCAAGCGGGGCCCACGCGATCGCGACATGGGACCAACTATATATTACCGCGGGCCTCCTGCTGCATCACCCGCGGCCAAAGTGTGTGCCGACCACAGGTGATTAACCCCTTAGCTGCTGCAATCGATCGTGGTCACCACAGCTAAGGGAAAGACAGAAGGAGGGAGCGCCTTCTGTCTTCTGTTGGTACAGCCTGCTCACCTCACAGCCGAGAAGTGTAAGGGTATGTTCACACGGGGTAATTTCGGTGTGCATTTCGCCGCGTATTTGTGCTTTAATACGGGCGAGATGCACGCCGCAATTATGGCAATCCATAGCTCTCATAGAGAATTATGGATTACGCCTCGTCCCCCCCGCACGTACAATACGATCGTATTGTACGCATGGGGAGATAAGCAAAAGCACTGTGAGTAATGCATGTCTATGGGGCCGGCGGGCTGCGCCTCGGGGGTACGAAGCACACGATGTATTGCAGCGCGTACTGTATGCGCCACAATACATCATGTGAACATAGCCTAAGAAACACTTCTGGACTGTCTGTGATGTCACCACGCCCTGCAATGCATTGTGGGAATGGCCGGGCATGGTGAGTGACAGTTACCATAGAGACCAGTACATCGCAGCTCTGCTGTGTACTGATCTCTATTGTATCAGTGAGCTGAAGATCACTAATACAAATCCTCTATGGGGAAAAGTGAAAAAATTTGAAAAAGTAAAACACAAACACGAAAAATAAAATAAAATCATGTATACTGCCCTTTTCCCCTTTACAAATGCCCCCAAAAAGATCAAATATAAATAAAGTACACTTATTTGGTATTGCCACGTGCGTAATGACCTACCCTATAAATGTGCCCTGCTAATTAACCCGCACGGTGAATGCTGTAAAAAACAAAGATAAAAAACTATCACAGGATTGTGGTACCAATTAAAACATCAGTTCATCCTGCAAAAAAAAGTCCTTACACAGCTCTGTTTATGGAAACAGAAGAGAGTGATGCATAAATACGGTATTGTTTTACCCAATAAAGTCAACTTTTTTTTAAAGCGCTTCAACATAAAAAAAAAAAAAAACTATATAAATTGGGTATCACCATAATTGTATCAACCCACAGAGTAATACTTACTTACCACGTATACTGCACTGGGAGCCCTGTTAAAAAAAAATAATAAAATACAAAAAACACTACTAGGATTGCTGTATTTTCTTCACTCTGGCTTCCAAAAAACGGATTTAAAAGCGATCAAAAACTCATATAAGTGCCAAAATGATACCAATTATACCAATAAAAACGTCAACTCATCCCATAAAAAAGTCCCACGACATAAAAACACAATTTTTTATAAACGCATTTCTATTGTGTAAAAGTAATAAAACATAAAAAACTATATAAAATGTATATCATTGTAATTGTACTGACTGCATAGTAAGGTTATACTGTACGGCGAACGCTGTAAAACTGAAGACCTCATACCTCACTGATCGAACATTCAGCGTTTCTCACTCTCGCACCACCTCCTCCTCTCGCCCACTCTCCATTGGTGTCCCCCAGTAGTCAATCCTGGGCCCACTACTCTTCTCTACCTACACTCTTGGTCTGGGTCAACTAATAGCATCACATGGCTTTCAGTACAACCTGTATGCTAACGATACCCAACTCTACATCTCCGGCCCAGATATTACTTCTCTATTCTCCCGGATCCCAGACTGTCTTTCATCCATAGCCTCCTTCTTCTCCTCACGTCTCCTAAAACTAAACGTGGAGAAAACTGAATTCATCATCTTTCCACCGTCCCACTCCATCCCTCCACCTGATCTCTCTATCATAGTCAATGGTTCTACACTCTCATCGGTCCCGCAAGTCCGCTGCCTTGGGCTAACCCTTTACCCCAGTCTGTCCTTCAAACCACACATTGAAACGCTCACCTCTGCTGCCGACTCCACCTGAAAATTATCTCCCGAATCCGCTCATTCCTTAACCCTGTCACTACAAAATGCTGG
>JAODAL010055407.1:0-23981 GCA_025379985.1 Phyllomedusa bahiana
TCATTGATTGTCAATATCCTTATATATTAAAAAAAACATGCTATGAATAGTACAGAAAGAAGCAGTCAGGGGAGGCAACATCATATAGTTGTATCACTTAGAATAACGACAACAATTTCAATATAAATATTAGCAAAATATTATAGTATGGTCGATAGTTAAATAAATCCACCTATATTCCATTGCATATAACTAGTGTTGCGCGAACAGTAAAAAATTCTAGTTCGATTAGAACCTCGAACTTTTGTTAGTTCGGTTCGAAGTTCTATTCGAACTTGAACTTCGAACTCCATTAATGTCTATGGGAGATGATGTTCTGGTTTATACCTATACAGGTGAGGAGAAGCTGTAATTACCATTCATAACAGTAAACTGGATACGTGGAACAACTTAGTGAAGAAAATTTGGCTCTAAGAGTGACAGAAAAAAATTGAGAGGCTAAAATACTTCATTCCTTTCGATGGCTAACTGAAAAAAAATGAGGATAGCTTGCAAGCAGGGACGTACTATAGGAGGTGCTGCGGTAGCAGTTTGCTACGGGGGGCCCTGCACCCCTGAGGGGGCCCAAAAACCCCCTTTGAAACATAGGAGATTTGGAGACGGTGTGTTATACAATTACTGAACCCCCAAAAATAGAACTTTTGGGCACTGAGTATGATTTAGCAAATCCAAGCACTCTGTATAATATGTATCTATGCATATGAGAGTTAGGCAATATGTGAGCCTGCAAATGTCACCAAATAACAGCTTCTGGGTGTGGAAAAAGGGTTTTGCAGCCAGCAATACCAAACTCCCTAACTATTGATGTCTATGGAGAGGAAAATGCTATCTAACTAAGAGTAGTCTGTCCAGTACAGAGAGTGAGCTGAAAATGGCATTCACAAGGCAATACACTGAAATATATATAACATGGTCATGTGATTTTAGCAGCCAATGAGAGCCCTACACCTCAGCAATGATGTTTTTGACCCTTCTTTGTGCTCTGCACTGATTGGATGGCTGCCAAAAGTGCGGAAAGGTGATTGGATGGCCACCAAAAGTGCAGAAAGCCGCTGAAAGCGAAACTGAGAATGGCGTGTGGAACTAGAACTAGAACTTTACTTGAACGAACAGTAAAATGTTCGGTTCAGTTCGAGTTCTAAAAATTAAAGAAGTTCTGCTAGAACTCAACTTTTCTAGAACAGTTCGATCAACACCACATACAACATCATGTTGTTGGCTTCATCGGGACCAGGGTGCAGTGACCTAAGAAGAAGAGAAGACAGGAGCGTTTTTTTAATTGTTTTTTTGTCTGACTTAAGGGTCTGGTCTGGGATCTGACTTGGGGGTAACATCGTGGAAGGCCCATGCTTGGTCAGAGCCATGGACATGATTATGTTGCTGGTCTCTATATAGCCTCTTGCATAGTGGGCATATAATAATGGAAATCTAGCTTGATTGCAGTTAATGCTTTAGGTCCATTGAAGGTTCCTAGCTCATGGACCTCCATTGCTATTATATTCTAAATCGTCTCAGTGACAAAATAGAATGTAATTTTAAATGACGAGTGATTTCATATTCAAACACAATTGGCCTTATGTATGAAAACAACCAATCAGAGCGCCCCTCATTTTTTCAGAGCACTATATAAAATGAAAGCTGAGCTCTGATTGGCTTCTATGGGTAACAAAGAAAGTCTTACACCTACACAGTTTTCATACATGGGGTCCAATGGGTTTAGAAAAGATATGAATTTATTGTTGTCTATTTTTTAGCATATGTTTATTAGAAAGTATGGGGTTTGAGACAAATGCTATAACTACGGAATTCCTACTCATTTTTTCCTATGTGTGCTCACAAAAAGTAGAGGGAGTTTCCAGTTACATATAACACAAGTACCATATTTTTCTGACACTCTCTTATTGTAACAGTCTGCATTACATTCCTTAAAGGGATTTTACTATGAAGGCTTTTTTTAAGACCTGCTATCCTTTCCTTAGCTTTCAGCGTCTTTAAAAGAAGGCATGTATCATTTGTTTGAACTGTATATCATGTGACCCAGCAGGCTTGACATCTCCATGCCTTTCCCCACAGTATGTTCACTCCCAGGTCAAACAAAGGCCTGTTTTTGTACAGTCAAGTAACCATAAAATACAAAATGTATGAGTAGCTACAATGTAGCTGAGTGGTTAGCACTTCTGACTTTCAGCATAGGTTCAAATCCCTGCAGGAACAAGACATGAGGATTTTTTTTTCCTCAATACACATACCTGATTGAGGTTTCTTATTTTTTTGAGGGGGAAGAAAAAAATGCTTATCTTCAGTGTCTGAGTAATCACTAAGGAGTACAAGGGACCAGAGTAAAATGACAGCACCTGGGGTTGAACACTCGCTCAGCCATGAATGTGTATGATTATAAGCAGGATAGAGACTGACACTAACTGCCTGAGAGAAGAGGTGATGTCTGAGAATGTGCAGCCAGGACTGAGGAGCTCTTGTCACTGGTTGTATCCCCTGTAGATGAGCTGTTACACAATTTGGGGGACTAAGGGTGCAGTCTAAACAAAAATTTGGGATAGAATTTTTAATAATAATAATAATAATAATAATGTCATGACCGTGCCTGTTCAGACTGTGGTGCAGCCCTCTGTCTGTAAGGTATGGCAGAGACTGCGCTTTTGGCCATGATTGTATCTGTATCAGAGGCATAACTAGAAATAGCTGGGCCCCATAGCAAACTTTTCAATGCCCCCCCACTCCACTCCATAAAAAAAATTCACGTATCATGTGTATCATCGTTGCATGTTCCATCGGGAATGATGGAAAGAATAGTGTACACTATACACATCCCACATTCATTGCTCACTCGCTAGATACATCCCGCACACAACACTCAAATGCCAGACACCTCCCGCACACATCACTCACATGCCAGACATATTACGTACACGCCACTCCCACGCCGCACACTTCACACATACACTCCTCACACGCCGCACACATTCTGCATACACTACTCACATACCGCATACACCACTGGCATGGCAAACACATCATGCACACATCACTCACACGCCAGACACATCCTGCACATGGCACTCACACGCTAGACACATCCCCCGCATGCCACTCACATGCCAAACACATCCCGCATACACCACTCACATCCTGCATACGGCACTCACACGCCAGACACATCCCGCACATGACACTCACATGCCAGACACATCCCGCACCCGACACTCACATGCTGGACACATCCCGCACACGACACTCACATGCTGGACACATCCCGCACATGACACTCACATGCTGGACACATCCCGCACACACCACTCACATGCTAGACACATACTACTTTTTTTTGTTGTTGTGGGAGCATCACTCCATTAAACCATGCAGCAAATACTGATCACTTGAGTAGATACTACATACATACAAATATCACACATACATAAATAAATACACACAAACACACACACACACACACATTGCAGAAACATAAAAACACACAAATACATACAGACACACACATCCATGTACACATACACTTACTTTTAAGCAGTGCACCTGGCTCACTCATGAAAGGGAGTCCAGACGATTTGGGTGAGACCGGGAGGGTGGGCCCCCATCCGGGTTCTCGCTCGACCTGCTTTCCCCCTTTTCCCCCTTGCCCCAACCCCCAATACACAGACACTGAACTGCATCATCCTCAGTGTCGGCGGGGGGGCCCGGGCCCCCACGGGGAATTGATCTTGGGGGGGCCCACCCTACTGTCATTAAAATTTCCCGGCCTCTCAGACATAAATGCCCCCATTTTTACCACAAAATTTCGTGTGCAAAAAAACTGTATTGTGATTTACAATACAAGTGAGAACACATTTGTCAGTCTAAAAAACATGGGCACGGGGCTAAGTAGCTCCATCCACCCCCCCTTTCCACCCACATCCCAATTTTCCCCCCCCCCCCACATACAATATTCCCCTCCCCCCACATACAAACCCCCCTTTCCACCCCATCCCAATTCCCCTCCACCCACATACAATATCCCCCCCCACCCACATACATTTCCCCTCCACCCACAAAAAATTATCCCCTCCACCCCAAAAACAATAACCCCCCTCCACCGACATAACAAAATCCCCCCCCCCCCCCACACACAATACCCCCTTTCCACCCACATACAATTTTCCCCCTTTCCACCCACATACAATATCCCCCCCACCCACAAAAACCAATATCCCCCTCCCCCCCATTACAATATCCCCCCACCCCACATAAAACTATCCCCCTCCACCCACAAACAATATCCCCCTCCCCCCAAAATACAATACCTCCCCCACCCACATAACAATATCCCCCCCACCCCACAAAACAATACCCCCTTCCCACGTCCCCCTTTGGGCCCACGGAAACCCACCACCTTCTAAAAAAATAAACCACAAAAAAAAAAAAAGGGGTTAATCCTATCACAGGCCCAATCGGGAAAAACCCATGTATGCTGCATTTCCCCGGCGCCGATATAACCTAAAACATTTGCCATATGGGGAACCACATAGGGGTAAAACACCCAGCTAAATAAAACCTACAACACCCCCAAATATAGGGGACCACTTAGAGGTCAGCCCACCAGCTCGGGTATAACCAACAACACCCCCCTTTAGAGACCCCAATGAGGTCAGACCCCAACTCAGGTAAATTTCACTTTAAAGTGAATACAGAAACGGGATCCAATATAGAATAACAAAAACCCCTGAAATCAGGGTACCCGGGACGTCCAATCTGAGGATTTCTTTTCTCTTTTTTCCCAAGAGTCTTCTTTTTTCCCTTTTTTCCCCTTCGCATCTTTTTCCACCCGCCTTTGATGACTTTTCCCGGGCCAAAAACTAATCCCTGTAGAAATTACCAAAAATACCCTTAAAACCCCCCCAAATTTTTCCCAGCATCTCTTTACCTATTCCCACCTCTGTACAAATTTCCCGGGGGGGGGGAAGAGGTACAAGCCATAACTTGGGGCCTAGTATCCAAAGGGGGTTGGGGGGTGGGGAAAGGACAAACCCCTCGGGAGAAAAATGCTACAACTATGGGCTCCCGCCTCTCTCAGTTTTTTTAAACCAAAAGGTAGGTAAAACAAGACCCTAGGTAGGTGGCAAATGGGAAAAGGCCCCAGTCTGTGGTAGGGGGTTTCCCCCAATTTGGGGTAAGCGTAGGTATTTTAGGGCCCCTTTATATGGGCGGAAACCCATTAGGGACCCCTTTATAGAAAACAGGCAGTTAGGGCTTCCCATAAAAGTAGTATCCCAGGCAGTTAAGGCCTCTTTTAGGTATTTTCGCAGGCAGATGGGGTCTCCTTTTGGTAGTATACAGGGAGTTGGGGCCCCCTTTAAAAATTTTGTGTGCAGGAGGGCAGGGCCCCCCCCTTTTGCTACTGTGTAGGGAGTCAGGGCCCCTTTTAGTAAATTTTTTAGCCAGGGCCCCCTTTGTAGCCGGGCCCCCCTGAGGTATCAAATCGTCCCTTTAGTAGCCAGGGCCCCCATTTTAATCAAGGCCCCCCTGTAGGGAGTTAGGGGCCCCCCGTTAGGAAGGGGGGCCCCGAGGTGCCCGGTCCCCTTTTTAGTCAGGGCCCCCTTTAGGTACCGGGGGCCCCCCCTTTTTAGTAGGGGCCCCCCCTTTTAGCAGGGGGGCCCCCTTGTAGCCAGGGGGGCCCCCCTTTTGGTAGCCAGGGGCCCCTTTTTACCAGGGCCCCCCCTTTTTGCCCGGGGCCCGCTTGTAGTCCCGGGGCCCCCCCTTTTTAGCCAGGGGGCCCCCGTAGGTAGCCAGGGATCCCTTTTTAGTTAGGCCCCTTTTTTAGTCAAAGGGGCCCCCCTTTTTAAACCCCGGGGGGCCCCCCCTTTTTAGCCAGGGCCCTCTTGGGAGCCAGGGACCCCTTTATTTTGCCAGGGAACCCCCTTTTAGCCAGGGACCCCCTTTATAGCCAGGGGCCCAAATTTTTGGCCCCGGGGGCCCCCTTTAAAAGCCCGGGGCCCCCCCCTTGTAGCCGTGATTCCCCCCTTGTAGTCAGGTCCCCCCTTCAGCCCGGGACCCCCTTTATAAACCAGGGCCCCCCTTTTTAGCCAGGGACCCCCCTTTTTAGCCAGGCGCCCCCCGGTGTAGCCAGGGCCCCCTTTATAGCCCGGGGGCCCCCTTTTTTTAGCCAAAGGCCCCCCCTTTTACCCCGGGAAACCCCCTTTTTTTTCCCGGGCCCCTTGGGGGCCAGGGACCCCCCTTTTTTAGCCAGGGACCCCCCTTTTAGCCCTGATTTCCCCCCCTTCTAGACAGGGCCCCCCTTCTAGCCCGGGAAACCCCCCCATAGCCAGGGGGCCCCCCTTTTAGGGCCGGGGTCCCCTTTTAAGCCAGGGGCCCCCTTTATAGCCAGGGCCCCCCTTGTAGCCCCGGGGCCCCCCCCTATAGCCAGGGGGCCCCCTTTTTAAACCCGGGAACCCCCCTTTAAAACCCGGGCCCCCCTTTTAAACCAGTGATTCCCCCCTTGTAGTCAGGTCCCCCCTTTGACCGGGGCCCCCTTTTTACCAGGGCCCCCCTTGTAGCCAGGGGACCCCCCCCTTTTTAAGGCCCGGGCCCCCCTTGTATATATTTAAAAAAAAAATAAAAAAAAAAAACAACAAAAAAGCCCCTTACCTGGCTCGGGGTCCCGCTCCGGCCCCTCCGTGCTGCCGCCGGGTTCCCGCTGCACTGCATGGCGGGCGGTGGAGTGACGTCACCGGGGCCGCCCAGGGGGCAGCCCTAGGGGGCCCCGGGCCCGGGAGGCTGGAGGGCCCCACCCTTCCAAACCTGCCGGGGGGATCAGGAAACGCAAACGTAGTGGCGCTGTTTTTCCCCTGACACCACACCGCCCCCGGGAGGCGGGGAACCCTTGTCCCCCCAAATCCCGGGCCCGGGCCCCCGGGGCCCCGGGAAACCCGGTCCCGGGGCCAGTGAAAGGGATGCGCGGCCTGGGCCCCGGGGAGCGACGGCAAAATGCCTCCCGGGGGCCCAAAAGGGGGCCCGGGGGGGCCCCCGGGGGGTTCCCCGGTCCCCCGGGGGGCCCCGTCCGAGCCTTTTCAGTACTTTCAGCAGGGAGGCGTTTGGGAATTCAGGGAAGTAAAAAGCACGGAAAAAAGGGGGGAAGGAAGGGGCTGTAGGATAAATTTTTTTGGGAAAATCCAAAGGGGTTTTGAGCAGGGGTTGGGGAAAAAACTGCCCCCAAGTGAGCTATGAAGCCACCCATCGTGCTACAAAAGCCCCTTTTCCACATTAGGACGTATTTATACGTCCAATGTTGGTAAGGGGTTTTAAAAGGGTTTTCCAGTGACGCATCGCTGACCCTCCATAGACTTCTTGTACACGCTCCTCTTTACTTCTGGGTTCTTGTCCCAACACACAAAGGGGGTGCACTCTAGGGGGGTGAATGGGGCCCGGGGGCCTCTTTTTTGTATGCATGTGTGATACAAAATAGTGAAGAGCAGCAGATTCTGGAGACTTTAAAACAGCAGCAGTAGTGGGGGACCAGGAGGGCCGTATCATTTCGTTTCCTATTTTTTCCCTTCCTGACCTATTTTAAAACCCTAAATTTCAATTTTCGGAAAAACCCCAAAAAGGGAACCCACCTATGCCTGGGGAAAACCAGATTGACCAATGACTGTCTTATAAACTTGCCTTGTTGCCCTTTACAACCAATCACAGTGCAGATTTCTTTTTTCCAGAGCAGTTTGGGAAACAACCCCATTGAGCTTAAATTGGCTAAAATTTTTAAAAATTGCATGGGAAGGATTATCTGGAAAATTTGCATTAAACCGGTTTTTTTGGAACATTTTCCCGGTTTTTTTGAAATGAAGAAACCAGGGTTTCAAATTTTATAAATTTAAAATTTAAAAAAAAAAAGGACCCGGAAATTTAAAGTGGAAAAAAAAGGGGTCAGCGGTTGATTTGGGATTATCATAGTTGTATTTTACACTTTTCCTTTTTCGGGGGCGGAATTATTTTCCTTCATGAGTATTTGCTTTACCCCCAATTTCCCCATAGGGATTTATTTTTAAACCCGGGGTCTTTAAATTTGGTTTGAAAAAAATTTGGCAATTTTAAAGGGGAAAAAAAAATTTTTTTTAAAAAAACGGAGCAGAGGGAGGGGGAAATACCAGTTATAACAAAAGGAGGCAATTATAGAGGTTACCAGTACAACTTCAAAGAAAATGGGGCCAAGTTACAGAAGTCAATGCGTTTTTATAGTTTCCCAGTCTGGGGTGGATGGAGATGGATCTGCACCGTCCAAGTTTTTAAAAAGGCCCCACCCAAGGGCCCGTCATCAACTTTTTTTTTTCAGGCCCCAAAGAAATAAGTTTTTTAAAGGGTATGTTCACGGGTGAAATTTTATTTCCTTGGCATCTCATCCCCCTTTCGGTCTTTTTTCGCGCACCCAACCCCCAACCCAAAAATAAAAGTTAGGCCCTTTTGTAAACCCCTACAAACGGGGGTTTTTTACTTAATTGTTTGGGGGCCCGGGCTCCCCGGGAGGGGGAAAGGATGGAGAAATTTTTATTTAGGGAAGTGCTTGGGGGGGGAAAAATTTAAAACCATTTTTTTTCCAAATTCTTTTTTTTTTCTTTTCTCCACACAATATTGAGCAGATTTGCTGCTGCGGATATATCTGCTTAGAACAGCAGTGGGGAACGCACTTTAGTTTTGGGGGTCGATTTGAATTCAACCCCAAATCGTAGGGGGTTTCCCAATTTTTTGGGTAGGTTCCCCCTTAACTAAAGAAATTTCAAAAATAAAAAAAACCTTTTGAAAAATTTCTCGAAACAAATTTCCTGAATAGTTAAAAACCAATTTTTTGCCCCTTTTGTTTAAAAGAGTTTTCTCAGTACAAGTTTTCGCAGATTTTTAGCTTTTCTCTTCACTTAAAGCTTAAAATCCCGGGATCGGTTTTAACCTCCCAAAAATTGAGTTTTTCCCTTCACTAAAGGGACTAAAGGGAATAAATCACACCCTTACCCATCATCTTTTTTCTGTGTGTGCAGTTTTTGGGAGGGGTGCCCCACAAGCCCCTGTGGGCCCCTTTTCCTGAAAGGGGTTTTTCCCATGCTTTGCAAAAGCTCTCACCCCCTTCCAAGGTGCAAAAACCCCCCCCCCATTGTAACCGAACACCTCCCATTGCTTTTTAAAAAAAGTTATACAAACCCTGAAATGTTTAAAAACAAATGTGAAAAATGAACTCTTTTTCCCCCCTCTGTTATCAGACGGGAGGTGGGAGGGGAACGGGACTGTAAAGGGGCTGTGTTAAGGGGGGGGGAAAATAAATTTTCTAGCAGCTAGAGACCCCATTAATTGCCCAGATCCCCTAAACCCTTAGAGTTTGGGAGAGGGAGCAGAGAGGGGGAGCTAGGCAGCCTTTATTAACAAAACCAACAGCCATAAAAGGGAAAGTGGGGCCCGCTAATTTCCCCCTTTCATTTTCTACAGCCAGGGGGGAGAAAAGGGCGAAAAATTTCCCCGCAGGGGGGGGTTTTTCCATCCAGGGGGATTTGTCCCACAAGGTAAAAACCTAAATATCTTCAGCCAATCACCCCCCAATTTGAGGGGTGGCACTCAGGCTGCTGATTTACTCAAAAAAACACACACAGTTTTGCTAAAAATTTGCTTTTGGCAAAAAATAAATTTATTTTAATACAAAAAAAAATTTTAAAAAAATTTTAAAATTTTATATATATATAAATATAAATAAAAAAATTTTTATTATATATATATATATATTTATAAAAAAATTTTTTATAATTTTAAATTTTTTGCAATTGGTTTGTTTTTACTAACTCAAAAAAATAACTTTTGTCGGGAATTTTAAAAACCTTTTTTAAAAATTTTTACAATTAGGGTTTGGAAAAAATAAGTTTTTTGGGTCAATAAAAAATTTAAAACCCGCAATACTTTGTTAAAACCTTTTTTGGGCAATGACGAGGTAAAACGTTTTTTCCTAAAAAAAAAAAAAAAAATTAGTGTTGACGATTGCTTTGGGCTATCGAAATCGATCGTTAGTGATATTTCGGCCCGCTTTCGATTAAGGTTTTTCGAATTTTGGAGAACGATTTTTCCCGGATGACCTTTAAAAGTCATGGGGGGGGAGCAAAAACACCTTCTTTTAAAAACCCCCCAAAAAAACAAGGCTGGGAAAGCTAAAAATTAACACCCCACAACAGTAAAAAGGTTTACGTGCTACTCTTGGGCAACAATTGGGTTTAAAAATAAAAGTCACAGAAAAAAAGCCCACAGACCTTTTTTACAAATCCCTGTTTTTGGACCACAGCCTGAACCCTTTAAAAACCTCCCCTTCCAACCCAAAAATTTTAAAAAATTTGCCAAAAGGGGCATTTAAGATTTAAAACCAAATCATGTTACTTGAAGGGGGACATTGAATACCCCTTTTCCTGGGAACGCGCATGAGCCCCAAAACCTGCATAAACCCCCACTTTTTAAAAAAGGGGGGCCGGAAAAAAGGGAGTCTTTAAACCACCTTTTTTTATTTAAAACGGACATTGACTATACCTGTTCCGGGGCCCACAGCATGACCCCCCAAACCTGCATGACCCCCATTTTAAAAATCCCAAAAAAAAAAAAAGGAGCCCTTAAACCCCACCATTTTATTTGGAACGGACATTGACAAACCTGCCCTGGGCCACAGCAGACCCCCAAAACCTGTTTTGCCCCCCCACTTTTTAAAAAGGGTCCCGGGAAAAAAAAGGGTCTTTAAAACCACCTTTTTTAGTTTAACCGGGACTTTGGGGACTATCCCTGTCCGGGGGGCCAACCTTTGACCCAAAAAAACCTGCATGACCCCCACTTTTAAAATTGGGGGGAACAAAGGAGTCTTTAAAACCCCATTTTAGTTAACTGGACATTGACTAAAAACCTGCCGGGGCCAAACAGCAGCCCCGGGGCCGGGATTTTACAGGGGGGGTGCGGGAAAGCCCAGGCGGGGGCGTCCGCATCAAATTAAACACGCCGGTTTTTTAAAATGCCCTGATGACGAAACAGAACCAAAAAAAATGTCGTCCCCAAAAGCAGAGTGGGGAAGCGGAAGTGTGAAAAAAACCCCAAAGTTTTTCCTCGTACACAGAAAAATTTCCCGGGGGTAGCGCTTGCCCCTCCGAAAATTTTTTGGGGGTGGCCCCAATTTGATTTTCATTTGGGAAAATTACGGGTTTGGTTAACGCTCCTTTTACACCCAGGGGGCCTTTTTAAATCTTGGCATTCTTTTCTCATTTTACTCACCGGGGGAGGAAAGGGTTTCCTCTGATTTTGGGTTCCCTCTGCCCCGTGTTTCCTTTATTTCCTTTGCCCCTTGGGAAAAACCCCTACATCCGGGGTAAATTTTTTTCCTTTTCCCCCCTTGTAAAATTAGATTTTTTTTTTTAAAACAGCAATGTTTAATGCAAGTTTTTTAGTACTTTAAATTCTAAAAAAAAAATTTTTTAAAAAAATTTGGAATCCCACCATGTCTTTTTTTTCCCCTCTTTTTTTAAATTGAATTAAAGGGGTTGTCTCAATCCCGGAAAATTGATAGCTATTTTTAAAAGGATTTTTGAAAAAAAAAAGTCATTTTTGCAATTTGTGTCCTTTAAACCATGCCCAAAACCATTCCGGTTTTGCCCAGAAAACCCCAATTCCCCGTGAGCCACCTTGGAAAATTTTGTGAAGAACAAATTGGGTTTTAGAAACAACATTTTTTAAAATTTGGGAAACCTTTAGAAACTCCCCATGTCACAGCAAAAAATTCCCCCCAAAAAATTCAAAGCATGCCCCTTGGGGCCATTTTGGTCAATTGTGAAGAACAAATTTTCTGTTAAAAACAACATTTTTTTTAAAATAGGACCTGAAAGTATTGCGTTTTCAAAGCAGCATAAACCCAAAAAAAATTTTATAAAAAAAACTTTTTCACCACTGTTAAAAATTGGGGGGAGAAATGCCATTTAAAAAGGGCCACTTTTCTGTTAAAAAGGGACCATAATTTAGTTTGTATCCTCAGAAAACTGCCCCCAAAAAATTAAAAATATCCCTTCTCACCCCACTTTTAAAAATTTTTGAGGGGGGAAAGGGCCCCCTTAGAAGTCCCATTTTTTTAAAAAAGGACCATGATTATTGCTGAAATTCTCACCCCAAAAAATGACCCTAAAAAACCCATTGACAAGGGCAAAAAACTTCTTAAGATAAAGTGAGAAAAAAGGGGAAATTAGGGTTTTGGGGTCATAAAACCTTGCTGCCCTTTTACAGTCTCCTCACGGGAAAAAAACCAGAAAATTTTAAACTTTTGGGGGAAAGAGAAAAAAAAATTGCAGTGAAAAATAAACTTTTTTAAAAAAAAATTTTTCAAGGGGACCAAAAACTTTTTTTAAAAAAGGAATGTGAAGTAGACGGCAACTAATCGGTGACCTCGGAAAATTGGGCCACAAATAAGAGATCCATCCCTGTTTATCTTGATAAAAGTCAAATTTTTAAACCTTTTTTCTTTAAAAACCCGGGGTTTCTTTTTGCCCTGAAATGACTCCCCCAGCTGTGCTAAAGGGTCCGCTCAAAATAGGGACGTTTGGTGCGGGCAGGACAACCCCTCTATGGCGTGACAACCCAGCTGGGCCCCATTGCCTTTTTGGATACCCAGAAGCCCAATTGGGTCCGGAACCCATGAAAAAAAAAATCAGGTTGAGACGCAGTTTAGTCTTTGAAACATGTTTAAAGCGATTTTCTGTTTTTTGGGGATGTGTCCCCTGAAATTGCTTTCGTTGGTGAGGTGGAAAACAAAGTTTTGCCAGAGGTCCCCCCTTAGGCTTCTCCCCAACCTTTGCCTGCTCTGCCCCCTAACGCCTATTTTGGCATTTTCCTGCTGTCAGGGTCGCTGATAAAAGCGTCGCAAGCAAATTCTCGGAAAAGAAAAGGAAGGATCCGAAATTTATCGTCTTCTTTCATCTTTCAACAGGGGGTGACTTGGTCGCCCTGATTTTCCCTGCACCCAAAAGCTGGGGGGCTACAAAAAGAAAGGGGGCACTGCAAGGCGGGCCGACCCCCCCGGGTTTTTTGCCGATTTTGACCGGCCCCTTCACCTCCACAAGGAAATCAGTAACTGGGGGGTCAGGCGGGGACAAAATCCCCTTGATTTTTTTTAACATGCCTTTCGACCCCAAACCCGTTTTTGCCCATCAAAAGAGGCCCTTAAAGCCCAATGGATTTTTCCCAAAGTGGTGGGAAACAACGATTTGCCCCTTTTGGGGGGCTGTTTCATGTTGGACGGTTTTGCTGATAAAGGCGTTTGACGAAATTTGTGGCCGTAAAGGGCCCGAGGACAAAGGGGGTAAGTTTTTGCTAGATGCGGGTTTGCAAAAACCACTAAAGGGGGAAGTTTTGGCGAGGGGATGTTCGTTACTTAGTTTTCACAGGGCCCTGCCCCAAACGTGACGGGCCTGACGGTCCTGCAACTGATACCCAAATGGCATGGTTTTTTTCGCCAGCACAAGGGGGGCACCTTCTCTGGGCCCTCCCCCTCCATGTGCTACCCCCCTCTTTGCTCGTTTTCCACCTGCATTTCGCCCCAAATGTTAAATTTAATAAAAATTTTTTGGGAGAAGGTAGGGAAAATAGTTTTGGAAAAGTCTCTTTTTAAAAAGGGACGGAAACCCACAGCTTTTTCAAAAATCCCTAAATCAAAACAAAATTTTGGATTTAAAATTTTTAACTGCAAGGTGTTTTCAACAAATTTCTGGACGGGGGCCCAAAAGTCCAAAAAAACACTTTACCCTGTTATGTTTTGGATAAAAAAAGGGTTTTTTTTGGCACCTTTCAATTCCCCTTGTGGTAAATTATAAAAATTGCTTTTTTAAAGTTTTTCGTAGATTTTGGGTCAATGAAAAAGGTTGCTGGGTGCGCAAAATTTCAAAAAACCTTAAAAGTTATGTTTTGATATAAAAAACGGAAATTTTTTTTGGAAACCTTTTCCCAATTTACCTTGGTGAATAAAAATTTGCTGTTTTAAAAAATTTACGTAGATGCTGCGTAAATTTAAAACAGGGGCTGGGTGCGAAAAAAGTCAAAAAACAGGGTAACTGTTAGGGTTTTTGATAAAAAAAACGGTATTTTTTTTGAAACCTTTTCCCAATTCCCCTGGGGGTAAATTTATAGAATTGCTGTTTTAAAAACCCCCCCTAGTGGCGTCAATAAAACA
The DNA here is from genome assembly GCA_025379985.1 of Phyllomedusa bahiana. Taxonomy (NCBI): domain Eukaryota; kingdom Metazoa; phylum Chordata; class Amphibia; order Anura; family Hylidae; genus Phyllomedusa; species Phyllomedusa bahiana. Next base: position 14,216 of record JAODAL010055407.1, read on the forward strand.
GTGCTGGGTGGGGAAAAAATAAAAAAAAACCACTTTCTTTTTATTTTTTTGTTTTAAAATAAAGGGTTTATTTGTTGCCCCTTTAAATTTCCCCACCTTGGGGGGAATATAAAAAGGCTTTTTTAAAGGGGTTTTACTTTAGATCCCTGCTTTAAAAGGAAAAAGGGGTTGGGTGCCGCAAAAACAAAAAACCACGTAACTGTTATTTTTTTGATATAATAAACGTTATTTTTTGCACCTTTAAATTCACGTGTGGTGAATATATTTTTGCTTTTTTAAGATTTACGAAGAAAAAGGGGTTAAATTTAAACAGTTGCGGGGCGCAAAAGAAAAAAAAACATGTAACTTATTTTTTGATTAAAAAAACAAATTTTTTGCATTTTTTAAATTTTAAAACCGTGGGAATTTTGAATTGCTTTTTTTTAAGTTTTTACGTAGATGCTGCGTAAATAAACGGGTTTTGGGGGGGTGTGAAAAAAAGTCAAAAAAACGAAAACTGTTATTTTTTGATATAATAAACGGTTTTTTTTGCACCTTTCAATTCCCCTGGGGGTGAAAAAAAAATTGCTGTTTTAAGTTTTACATAGTTGCTGCGTCAATAAAAACAGTGCGGGGTTTCGAAAAAAGAAAAAAAAAAACACGTAACTGTAAAGTTTTTTTACGTTTACCCCGGTTTTTTTTTGGGAAACAAAAAAAAACCTGTGCTGACTAAAATTTTTGCTGGATTGTAATTTAAAGTGAAAAGGGGGTTTATAAAAACGTCCCCAAGGGTAATGGTAAAATTGAACCCTATTCCTAAAAATTGTTACTGAAAATAAAAGTGGAGTTTTGCAGCAAACAAAAAAACCCTTGCTTTCTGGGAAATAAAGTTTATCCAAAAAAGGGTTCAGGCCCCCAATTTCCGGGAAAATTATTTCAAAAACAAAACTTTTAAAAATTTAAAATTTTTTCCCATTTACCAGTCTACACAAAGGGGTTTTGGTGAACTTTTTTCCATTTGGTTCTTTATAGATAGAGCTTGTCTGTGTTCCCCGCGGCCCCCCCCCCCCCGCCCCCCACCGACCGGGGGAATTTTTAAACAGGGGTTGTTTCTGTTTTAAAAATTCTCTAGTTTAACTAAAATAAAATTTGTTAAAATCTTAACTAACAAAAATTGGGGAAGGATCACAGCAAATTTTATTTAAGGGGTTTTCTCTGTCCCAGAAATAGACAAAATTTCCCCCTTACCCCGGTTTGGGGCCAAAAAGGCAAAAGCGCGGGTTCCTTTTCCCTATGAGACCCCGGGAGAGACACTGAGGCGGGAAACGGGAAAAAACGCTTTTCTATGGTAAAACGGGCCCTTGTTTTTTTCCAGCCAATGCAAACCATACACACCCAGTAATTGACGTCGCAACACATTTTCCCCCGGGCTCTATTCGTAATCTTCTTTTTGCTGGCCCCCCAAAAAATTACGGGAAAGCCCGAAAAAGGCGCAAATTTTAAATTAGTGATGCACAGTTTTTAAACCCTTAAATTATGCATGCGGGGAAATTTTTTCGACCCACCTTTAAAAACCTTGCCAAATTTCAACTTTGTCGAAAAAAAAAATCGCTAAACGCTTTTCCCAAAAAGGTTGGCCCCACACTGTTCCCATTTTATGTTGGCCCTTTTCTCCATGCAGTTTTTCCTTTTAAAAGCATTTAATTTTTTGGGGGTGTCGCTGGGCAACCAAATTTTAACTCCCCCCAAAAAGGTTTTCTTTTGGGGTTGAGTTTCTGGAGACGGGCCCTTGGGCCCCCCTCCAGGACCTTGAAAAGCTTTTTTACAAACCCACTCCTTCTTTTCCCTGGCGGTGTGTTTGGGGAAATCATTTTTCATACTGAAAAAAACTCAGCCACATTTCCCTCTTAAAAGCCCTTGCTGTTGGGCCCCGAATTTAGTCGTCCCGGGCCCCTTTTCAGAAAAAAACAGCTCCAAAGCATGAAGTTTTTCCACCCCCCCCCCATGGGGGTTTTTAAAAGTAGGGATGGTGTTCTCTCCAGCCTTTTTCTTTTCTCCAAAAAAGGGCGAGGTTTTTGTTTTTTACCCAAAAAGTTCTCTTTGGTTTTTTATTGACCCAAAAAAACATTCTCCCAATATCTTCGGGATCATCCAAATGCTTTTGTTTGCGTAGGTGTTTTCTGATTTTGGGAGCCCTTTTTTTTACATTGGTCCCTGCTCTCTGCCCGGTCATTCACTAGGTCCCCCCGGGGGTTCTGGGATTTTTTTTTTCACCCTTCTTTGTGATTAATTTTGGGTCCACGGGGGGAGATTTTTGTTTTTGGAGCCCCAGACAAGGGAAAAATTTTCAAGGGGTTCCCTTTTATGTCTTTCCATTTTCTAATCATTGCACCCAAGTTGATTTCTTACACAAGCTGCTTGCCCCATTGCCAATTCCCTCTTCCCCAAGGGGCCCCCCGGGGGCAGGGTACAATTTTGTTTTTGTTTTTCCTTTTTGAGGCTCTTTGGTTTTCAAACCCTAGTGGAGTTTTGGAGGGGGGTGATGTTTTTTGGTTTGGGGGGACAGGTGTTTTTTTCATATTGATAAAAAAGTTCAAAAAAAGGTGCCCCTTTCTACAGGTAAAAGGGGTGGAGGGGAGAGCAAAACCTTTTTAAAAAAGAAGTTTTCAGGTCCCGTGAGAGCCAGAAAATTTTTGCTTGTTTGTAGGTGACCCAAATACTTTTTTTTCCACCTAATTTGCAAAAAAAAAATTCTTTCCAAATCAACAATGGGGTTTTTTGGAAATTTTTTTTTTCTCATTTTGTCTTCAAAAGTTGTGGGCTACCCCTGAAAAACAATTACAGGCTTCTCTCATCTTCCTTTAAATGGGAGAACTTTGCACAAATTTTGGGGTGTTTATTTCACAATATGGGGGTTATAATTTTTGCTATTTTGATGACAAACTGACGTATTCCTTTCTCTTAGTGAAAATCTCATGTTTAAAACAGTTTTATTTCCTTTAATATTAAATATAAAGGGGCAAATTTATCAATTTCCAAACTAAAACCCCTTTTAACCCAAAGTTTAATTTTAGACTTAAAACAGTTTTAAAAAATTCAACCCCCATGTGTTATAGTGTTTTTTAAAAAAATTAGGGTGAGAAAAAGGGAATTTCCCCATCTTTGGGGCGACTGATTGCACAATGTAAAGATTAATATTCTTGCACTCCTAACTGGTTGCACAATGCAATGACTGAGAGTGAGAGCATTGGCAGAGCTAGTCATTGACGTCTACCCGCAGAAAGAGTAAATGCAGCTATAAAGACAGTTGAGGCCAGAGGGGTTCCTGGGAAAAAGGTATGACCCCCTGTGACAAGTTTTAAAATCTTTTGACATCTAAAAAAATTTGTGCGAATAAAATCAGGGACTGTATAGCACCGACACTTTTGTGGGCCCGCTTTCTAAAAAAACCGTTTGTGTTTAAATCCCCGTGGGCCCTTTGGGGTTTTGGGGCTAATTAAAAGTTTAATTAAAATCCTAAAACCCTAATAATTTTAAAAATTGGGTTTTCCCACTAAATTTTCCCCAAAATCTCAATGCGATCGAGCATCTGTGGGATTTTTTTGCCTGGAAAAACCCAAAACCCCAAACCCTTTAAGGACAAAATCCGAAAAAATTTTCAGGGGCTCATTTTTTTTTTATATTTCCCTTTTAAATTTTTAGGAATTTTTTTAGCATAACTTTTCTGCAGTCAAGTTTTTCAAAATTTTTTGAAATAAAAAGACACCGGGCACTTTGCGATAACCTTTAAGGGTGGGGAAAAACAAAAAGCATCTACAACAGGATTTTAAAAGTTAAAAAAAATTTTGGAAATTTTTGAAAACAAATGCAAATTTTTATTTATCCAATTTAATACTGTTTTCCCCCTGGAAAAAAGCGTTTAAGGGATTTTCCCCCCTTTTGCTTTAAAAATGGGATAAAAAAACAAATTTTAATTTTTTTTATTTCCTATTTGGGTGTAGTTTTTAAAAAATTCCCCGACAATTTTAAATAACCATGGGGTTCCTAGAAATTATTAAAGGGGAAAATTAAAAAAATCAATATCCCAAAGATTTTGTTTCTTCCTTTTTTTTTAAATTCCCGGTTTGGGCTTTTCCAAACCCACCCTAAAAGAAGATTTGGGGGTTTGCAAGATGTTAGCATTTTGGAATTAAAAAATTTTTAAGTCCGGTTTTTACATGGGGAAAAACTACAAAAAAAGGGAGAAGGAGCCCAAAACGGTCCCCCAGAATTGTGTCCGGGACCCCTTTTTCCCGTAGTGACTTTGAAAAAAGTGTTTTTTTTGCCAAATTCCCCTTTATATTTTAGTCCTTTTAAAACCCGTGCAAGATCTATTAAATAAAGGGAAAGGGCTCCATACAATTGAAGCATATGAGACCCCATCCATTACCAGTTCCCATCTTGCACCATATCAACGAGCCTCCATTTTTTTTAAAATTTGATCAGAGGCCCTGACAAGAATATTGCCAGTACTGTCCTGATGGTGTCCTTAAAACCATGGTCCCAACCTAGCAAGTGCCATTTATATTGCCTTTTAAATTTAGACGTACCAACTTTTGAAAATGGCTTTCAGTTTGAGTTGCGGTTGGCATGTTGCACCACCAAAAAAATTTGAACAAACTACCCACCTTTTTACATTACTTATCCATTTACACAACCACATAACAGTTCTGGAGGAAACATGATTAGGAGATGTCGTGTCATTTAGCTTTCCTGGATGCAGAATACTCTATCCAGTGTTCTTGACAGCTGGGTTACACCACATCAATCAGCACACCTCCAGAGCAAAAGAGGTGTCCAGGTGTCCATGAGGAGGCAGGGAGCAGGTCACGAGCTCTTAGTCCTGCATCACATAAAGGCCATGCCATGCGTGCGTATAGCTAGGCTAGCTAGGCTATACGGTCAAGTGGTGGCATTGCACCTCTGCATCATGTGACCAAGGACAGGAGCCACTACTGTACAAAGACCAGGACACAGCCAAATGGGAGACTTGCCAGCTGTTCTGGGAGACCGGGAGATCTCCCATTTTGACAGGATGTTCTGGAAAGAGTTGGCAAGTACAGATTGAATATCATAATAATTATAGTATATAGATTGGATCATTCTGAACATGGTGAAAACAATTTCTATGGGGAAACAGGTTTTGTTCTTGTTTTTTTCTTTACTCATAGTTTAAACCATCGTATTGCTATGTATCATGCTGGTAATAGGCAGCCTATTATACTCTGTCTATGGCAGGGCCTAATAGACCATGCTTAGCAGACCTGGAGGCTATTTTTTTGCCTTCATTTGCCATCGCAACCATCAACATCAGTAATTGCGTTTGTAGGGTGCCCATGATAAGACAGTATCAGCAGTATGCATTATTGACCACAGCATCTAGGAAGTTAAACACTGAGGATTGAAGCTAGCTCTGTAACCCGCCACTGTAACAGGAGTCCAGCTGCACATTACAGCCTTCTGCCACTGCAGGTGGAGTGGGCACAGCTTCTGAGCCTGCACCATACAGCCTGTTTGGGAAATTTGCTAACTCTTCCGGGAGCTCAAGAAGAATGTCCTTTTTTCTAGTCTCCCAGATCATCTAGGAGAGTTGTCAAGTGTTGTATGTTTCTAATGCTAGTATATTTCTATGTAGCAAAGAGCCCTTTGGGCCTTGATGTGACTGTTACCTTTGTGCCCCCTTCTTCCTCCTCTTTTTCTTATTAGACCCTGCCAATAGTGACTGTGGTACCTAATTGGTTTACTAGATGCAGGGAGCTCCATATTTCCCTCCATACTGGCCCCCAATAACATAGGCTTGGCTTTAGAAGTTAACTGCCAGTATAACATGGACAGGCATAATACATTGCCATACAGTAGCATTGTGAAACCTTATTGTGACACGTATACTGAGACATCAAAAAAATGTTATTCTTCTACCTCTGTGCACTAAGTTACAATATTGAAACTCTCAACGAGGTCTATTCATCTAATTCGGGTCACCTTGCCGCGGTAGGTGGGCATTTACAGTTTTGATCAAAAATATACACTAAGAACCTCAATTTTTTTTCACATATTCCACAGTAGTAGAAATGCTGTTCCAAAAAATTCTTATTTCCTTTTTGACCGTTTTTTAGTGCCTATAGAGTGCTGCTGATATTGTGTTGTGTTTGCATATTCATCAGTAAACCTCTTACTGTCACAAGGAAGAATCAGAGCTAGAGCTCTCAGTTAAAATGTTGTTGCTCTATTGGAAGATGCGTTTCGTGCACTTGGCACTTCATCCCGTTCCAGTGCCACGTGCACGAAACGCGTCTTCCAGTAAAGCAACAACCTCTTAACTGAGAGGTCTAGTGCTGATTCTTCCCTGTGACAGTAGGAGGTTTACTGTTGAATAGACCTCGTTGAGAGTTTTGATTTTTGCTCCGATATCTCCAAGCTGGGATTGTCACAGCACAAGCTGCAGCAGACCTTTTACAACCTAGTTCTCAAATTGAAGCATTAGGGAGTGTTGTGCCTCGTATTGCACAACTCCTAAAGGTTAGTGTACTTGCTATATACTAACAATCACTATTGTGGAAACTCCATTTATTGCAATAAGGTGCGCTGTCTTTTGTCTCTTGTCTCCCCCTCCCTATCTTCTTTTATTTAAGTTACAATATTGCTAATATGTACTTTTTTGGACAAATAAATTGATCATTAAATTGGTATGAATCAATTACTCACTTAAAAAGCTGTCTCTTCAGGGGCATATGTGGGTCATAAGGAAAATAAGAGTGTCCCCACCTTGATGGACCAGGTGCCTTCATGCATTACACAGACAGTCATTTATTTGAATGGTTAGCATGTAATGCCACATTTCCCCTGCAGTGGCACTGCAGGCGAGATGTTTATCCAGAGAAACCAGATCCAATGATCACCGTAAAAGCTTCCATACTAAAAGAAATGTTTTAACAGGAAATACAGAAGGGGACATGTGTGATCGGGGCTGTGGCAGAAGTCTGGCGTATTTTCAGCCCGACATCAGATGCAGCCCTGCTCGCATTAGTGAAAAGCCTCCTGAACGCCATTATTAGACGCATTACAGAGCACAAGCGGCATTACAAATAATGCCCTTGATTTCGGGGGCGTGCGGGAGGCGGGGCGCACTAGAACCATACGAAGCTATAGATTTATAGCTTTGCTATGGCAATTCTAGGTGCATTACAGCTGGAACAGGTAGAGAACTTTCAAAGTGGTATACCTGAGCCAAAAATGTCACCCTAGGACTTGGATGCACCTGATGCATGACTCGCTGTAGAGCAGGTTCATAAATAAGGTGCATTCCATGCTATTATAATGCACATGAAATTTGGCGTTAAAATGACAAATTTCATATATGTGGCATAGAGAGTCTCACACTAGCTGAGTGTGCCTTATAGACTTTCAGTAGAAAAATCTGTCTTGAAATACGATCAATCTTTTTGGTTTATGTTACTGTATTTCTAGCTCAATTTCGGGCACAATCACTAAATGACTTGTAGCTTGCTGTTAATCTAGAAGCCTGAGAGTTGGACATTCTGTCTTCAGAGATTGATCACAGATAACAATAAAAGATGCGCCGCTTCTCACGCCATACATCACAGCGGGGGCTGCTGCGGACAACTGTCTGGGACAATCTGTTGCTTGATGTTACAAGATTTTACAAGAGTTTAAAGTTTTGGGACAAAAATGGATTTTGCAATCCTTTGTTGATTAAAATTAAAATGTTTAGAATATAATTATATTATATTTAGGGAATTCTAGGGAATCGTGTCTGTTAGTCACAGCAAAGTGCATTTCTTAATCTGGAGGACCCAGCATGTCTGTCATTATACAAGCAGCCCATCAATAACAACAAGGTCTGTGTAATGCTTCATTTCTCCTGTGGGGGCGCCTGTAAATTTGTAAGACTTTTCAGAAAAAGCTGTTGTGTGTACATGAAAAGTAACACTATATCTGGCCATTATATAACTTGTTTTGTCCATTATCAGCAGTGTTCTCTCTTTGCTGTGTCTACTTTTTATTATAAAGGGCTCAAGGGAAAGATTCTTGTAGTTGCCACCTATTGGATGTATCATCCCTCAACATCTGACTCTCCTTGCAATGTAAATGGGATAAGAGACAACCAGATATTCATCTGCAGACAACTGTTTTGGGGTATTTGCTTCTCATCTGTGCAGAGTAGAATTTTGGTTGAGAAGATCTAGGGCATCGGTGGCAAACCGTTGGCACGCGTGCCAGAGGTAGCACTCGGAGCAGTCTCTGCTGGCATGCACGCCCGTCTGCCCACTCGTTGCCTTTACTATCGCTACTAATAAAAATATGGGTCTGCACCAGGGCCGGACTGGGACCAAAAAGCAGCCCTGGCACAAAATCCCCACCAGCCCACATACAATATCCGCCGCCTCTCCCCACATCCAATATCCGCCGCCTCTCCCCCCATACAATATCCGCCGTCTCTCCCCCCATACAATATCCGCCGCCTCTCCCCCCATACAATATCCGCCGCCTCTCCCCACATACAATATCCGCCGCCTCTCCCCCCATACAATATCCGCCGCCTCTCCCCACATACATTATCCGCCGCCTCTCCCCCCATACAATATCCGCCGCCTCTCCCCACATACAATATCCGCCGCCTCTCCCCACATACAATATCCGCCGCCTCTCCCCACATACAATATCTGCCGCCTCTCCCCACATACAATATCCGCCGCCTCTCCCCACATACAATATCCGCCGCCTCTCCTCACATACAATATCCGCCGCCTCTCCCCCCATACAACATCTGCCGCCTCTCCCCCCATACAATATCCGCCGCCTCTCCCCACATACAATATCCGCCGCCTCTCCCCACATACAATATCCGCCGTCTCTCCCCAAATACAATATCCGCCGCCTCTCCCCACATACAATATCCGCACGTCTCTCCTCCCCCCATACAATATTACGACGACTCTCTCCCACTAACAATTATCCGCCAAGCCTCTCTCCCCACATACAATATCCGACGCCTCTCCACAATACATTATCACGCCCCCTCTCCCCCATCCAACTAGTATATCCCGCCCGCTCTCATTCCCACCAATACATATATCGCGCCTCTCCCCCATATCAATATCCCCCGCCTCTTCCCCACATACATATCCGTCCCGCATCCCAATACATAATCCGCGCTTCTCCACATACATATATCCGCACCCTCTCCCCCCCATTAAAAGTATCCGCCGCACTCCCCCCATACAATTTTCGCCGCCCCCTCCCACAACAATATCCGCCCCCTCTCCCCACTACAAAACCGCCGCCTCTCCCCACATACAAACCGCCACTCCTCCATCCAACAAAAAAAACCCCAAGAAAAAATAAAATTTACGCAGAGAAACCCAATCACAACTGAGGGACAAGTGATCCCTGTCGTTTTACAAGCGTGATATAAAATTACAATACGTAGTAGTGGTCAAATTTACCAGGGTCACCTCACAGACCGTGAAAAGGAAACTTTTTTGACCTGTTTTAGAGTCGCTTTTTTCCCCCTTTTTCTTCTCCTTAAACAGATGCTATGATGATTTCCGGCCAAACTCGTCCTGCGAATTTTTCCAACAAAAATCTTGGAGCCCTTCCAAAGGCTTTTTTAGGGGCGGATTGTAGGTATTGGGTCTTTTCTGTGCTGCAAAAAACGACTGGAATCCATCCCAGCCATTACAAAACCACGTTTCTCATAGAGAACTTGGATTCCGTCCTCCTACCC
>JAODAL010055408.1:0-23981 GCA_025379985.1 Phyllomedusa bahiana
ATTCCATAGACTAAAGGGGTTTTTGGGTCGCCCCAATTTATGATTGGCCCAATAATACTCCATAGGAAAGGGGTCTTTGTCGCTCCTATACTGATTGGCTTGGCTAGCCAAGTCCCCGTAGCTTAACCAATCCTTTTTTCCACTTTTTTTACTGTATTTTGAACTATCCCCCCGTGGTTTCCCGATTGGTCTAAACTTCCCATGTTTTAAATGGTTCCCTGTGCCCTTTTTCGTTTGGGGCCTTTTTTATCCCCGCCAATCAAAAATAGTTTTTTCTTTTTTGAATTATGTATTTCCGGCAATTTCCAAATATCCTAATTCTTAAATTTAGGATTTGGGAAAGAAAATTTTTTTTAAATTTTTTTTTTTTTTTTAGGTTTCAGCCTTTCCGAGAAGTAACGCCTTTAAAAAGGGCGAGTTTGATTCATACTTCCCACCGACATCGGAATTTTTCTCCTGTTCCAGCCGTCTCGCTGGGAAACTTTTTTTTTTGGGGCCCGCCCCGGGCCCAAGTCCCGACGTTGCCCTTCCCCCCCACTGTCCCCCCCAACAACGGCGGGGCGGGGGAACTTTTCCCCGTGTATGAGTCCTACCTCCGGGGGAAACTTGGGCGCAGCGCCGCTCTGCGCCTCATCCCCAAAATGCGCCCCAACATGGCCAGGGGGGCGGATTTTCCCCCCCCCGCATGTATGACCGCACTACCTGGCACCAAATCCAAGCGCGCGCCGCACTGGCCTACCCCACTCCCCTAAAAACCAGACAGCCGGCGGACTTTAAAATTGTAGTATGAGTGCGCCCCGGCCCCCCGACAAAATCAGCGCGTTTCCGCCGGGAAAACTAGGGGAAAGGTCGCCCCACCCGGGGATTCATACATGGGCCCAAATGCGAAAAACGAGCCTTTGCCCAAACAACGCACGGACTCAATAAAGTATTTACATTTTAAATGGATAATATGGGGGCCCCTTCGCACCACGACAAAGACGTAATTTATAGAAATATTAAACAAATATCGTACAACTGGTCTTTGCGCAAAAAGACACAAAAACTGAAATTTGAGTTTTTAAATGTTGTATGGATTATATGGCGCCTTCGTAACTACGGGCGTATATTTTAATAACGCAATATGTGACAGACACACGGACCAATAAAACTATTAAAAGTTATAGGAAAAAGTTAGCCTTTTTTTGGAACACTGCATGCGGATTGTAATAGAACGAAAAACAGAGACAATTTAAAACTCCTATCAGAGGTTCGGGCCAAAAAAAATGGTAAAAAACAATTATTTTTCAAATGAAGATCACAGAAACACGATGCAAAATACTTCCTTTCAAATGCCCTCCTTTTTGGGCCCCCCCCTCCCTCCCCGCAGTCTCTCCCCCCACAGCTGCAAACTCATAGATATCCCTTAAAAAAATTTCTTAACTAAATAAAAGTAAAATTTCCAATCAAAATCTTTTAAGCTGTAGGTAGATGGATGGTTTAAATTTTATTAGAAAGACTTCTTCAGAGCTGTTAGAACAGTATTGGTTTAAATGCAGAGATGCGTGAAGTGTGATGACAGAGTTTTAGCCAAACGGAAATGGAGTTTTTGGGTAAAACAAAGGTCACAAAATTTTTTACAGCCAATGAACCCAAACCCTGCAGAGGGTGCGTTTTACATCCTCCTCACCTCCCCTTTTTCCAAAACCTGATTGGGGGGCCGCCAAAATACAGGAAAACAAAAATGGCGTTTTAATAAAGAAAATCTAAGATTGCATCAAAAAATTTTCACGGATGGAAAATTTCCCATAAGCCAAAAAACCTTTCCGATTAAAATTTTGGCGATAAACCCCCCCCCCCCTCCCCCCTTTCCCATTAAACTACCCAAAAAAACAATTCATTTACCAGAACTAAAAATATTAACTAGGCCCTGATGTCTGAGATGTTCAGGGGGAGGAGTCCAGCGTTAATAGGGTAGAATCAAACATTTAAAAAAGCTCTAGGGAGGATCCAGTTTAAAAGGGGCCCCTCTAAGAGGGCGAATCGATTTTAACAAAGTGGAATTTGTTTGAATTTCGGAAAAATTCGTTCGCACGAAGGTAATTTGGGTATTCCCGGGAATGAAACGGGTTTTTAATTGCTAAAATGGGCCGCAAAACACATGGGGTGACATGGGGGGAGAGAACTCGGGGGAAAAAAGGAAGACCCCCAATGAAGTCAGAGATGAAGCCAGTCACCCCGGGCTTCGTACATCACAGCACTACAAGTATTGATGGCCCGCTCGCTCCTCACATTTCTCTCGTTGTGTCTCGGCCTAAGCCTGTGGCTGCTGCTGTTTCTGCACAGATCTCATTATAAAGCAAATTGCTTTTCTCAGTGATTGGGGAGGGGGAAAAAGACCACCAGAAGTCTGTTACTTGCTCACCCAGTGTTCTGTATCTGCTGCTCCATACAATTCATTCTGAAAGGAGCTGCTTTTATCAGAGACAGGGGCTCAGTTGCACAAATTTAATGCCACCAGCGTTATCATTTTATTTCGTTTGTAGAGTATTCTCCCAGGGTTTCCAGGGTGGGTGTAATTCTGGCCCATATACATTTAAATTTCACCTGTTCTGTCAGTAGAGAATTTCATATGCACAGAATCCTCAAGCCTGTTAGGGTTGTATTTGGAGTCAAATACAGAGTGTTTTTTGTTTGCAAAATATATATTTAAATTTCACCTGTTCTATTAGTAGGGTATTTCATATGTAGGGAATCCTCAAGCCTGTTAGTGTTGTATTTGGAGTCAAATATAGAGTGTTTTTTGTCCGCCATATATACATTTAAATTTCACCTGTTCTTTCAGTAGGGAATTTCATATCCAGGGATCTCTCAAGCCTGTTAGTGGTCCATTTGGAGTCAAATATAGTGTGTGTGTACCCCCCCCCCATAGATACATTTTCATTTCACCTGTTCATTTGTATAGGGAATTTAATATTCAAGGGTTAATTTCACCTCTTGTTTCTGTCACATACATGCCTGAAATCCATCAACTTCAGACCGGTGGGGGTATTTTAATCTGTGGCCTAGAGTTAATTTATTCACTTTTTGTGGAGAATTCTGTGTCAAATCCAATGTTTGTGTATTTCAGCCCTACATACATCTCAAATCCAGTCTCTTGGGATATTGCTATTTGTGGCAAAACGTTAATTTTATTCATTTATTGTGGTGATTCTGTTAAATGCTGATACATATAGAGTGGAGAGGGTGTAATCAGTAATTTTGCATTGACATCAATCATTTTGCCATTGATTTGATCTTTCAGTGTCTGCTTTCAGTTGGTCAATAATCCATCATTGCTAAAGCCAAAAAGAAACAGGAGTTGAATCCAAAAATAAGTAAGTAAAATATTTACATATGTTCTGTGTTTTGTATCCACTCCACAGATTAAAAGAAGGGGAAAACCAAACATAATGGCAATGTCATAGAGTGGTGGAGGGTGGAAACAGCATTAGAAAACCACAGAGTGGTCATCTGAGAAAGTGCTCAGTTGGCAGCAGTATGAGGAGACTTGAGTGGTAAGTTGACAGCACCATCAGAAGGCTACATAATGGCCCAGTGAAGAGTGGGGAGGTGGGTGGCAATACCAGTCCCTGGTAAAGATGGTGGGTGGTAAAAGGAACAGCTGGCAGCAGGTGTGTGGAATCAGGTGGGTGGAAGCATCAGAATAGTAGCTTAGGCAGGTAGACAAAAGAATCCAGGGTTCAGGGTCTGCTCCAGGTGCTGCTGCTGGTGGGTACCACTAGGAGGTGAAGAAATCTGCTCATCCACAACTCCAGACTCAGATTGCTGCTGATGGAGCTAGTACTGCTCATAACCCCCATCCGACCACAGCAGCCGTGGCAGTGGTACATGAGCACTGATGAACCACCCAGTCAGACCTGCTAGAGGATGGACCATGGCGCAGGTAGGCAGTGGCCAATTGACTACATAGGATGTCTCTATACTACTTGAGTTTGTCCTCTGTCTTGGCAGGTGAAAAAATGCCCCCATTTGGGACCGGTAACGAGGGTCCAAGAGGGTGGAGAGCCAGAAGTCATCCCTCTGCCAGATGGTGACAATTCAGCTGTCACTAGCCAGGCAAATCAGCATGCAGCGGGCCATCTGCACAAATGACTCTGATACTGATACCATACTGATACCATGTGCTGGCAGCTGGCAGCACATGGTATCAGTTTTCATGTAGGAGAGCAAAAAGGGGGAATGGGGTCTGTGGATTCTCTGATGGCTAATTAGTGAGCACCTGAATAGGGTGTGTACCTAAGAGGATATAAAGGAAATGAGCTACACCACATGTGACCGGACCTCTTACCCCTGATGAAACCAGTTTAGCTGGTGAAACATGTTGGGGAGGTCAGGCATGACATTTTAAATTGTTTTTTCTCACCTCTGTCTACAAAGTATCACCCGCTGCAGAGGGTGTTACACGGAAGCCTTATATGTTTTATGTCCATTAGATAAGGGATAACTGCCCAAGTAGGATGCTTGGGATCCCTTATTGTAGTTAGTAAATTACTGTATATATACGGTTTTCCTGTTAGTAGGTGGGGTGCCACCAGACTTGATAATGGAAAGGGAGTTATTCCTTCGAAGTAGGAAGGGAAAATTGAGAGGTTAGAAATCAGGTTTTTAAATAGTGTGTATAGAGGTTAAGTACATAATAAAAGTTATGTTTTAGCATTTTAGAGATTGAGAACTGATAGAGTTTAAGTTTGCCTATGGCAAAATAGTAAATATAGTGATTAATAGTCACTCTCTCTGTTTTCTTGTGAGATTCCCATTTTTTTTGGAGATTATTTGTCATACTAAAACACAGCATTGTATGAAGACCAAACCATGCTCCCTCTTCATAATTGAGCATGGCACAAAGTTCTACAGCACTCTACAGGCGGTCTGCCGCCAGCAAAGAGCTGTTTTTTTATGCAATAAGTCATATATACATATATTCGGGTCAAAACAAATTTTGCCGGAAAATTCGGCAAACTCAGCGAATCAAATTTTCTAGAGTCATCTACTAGATGTAGCAACCTTTACAGCCACATCTAACCCATTAAAGAGCCTTGAAACATGACTAGATTTAAAGCCAAGTAAGAAACTATCCATATAGATAAGCATTCCATTTGAAGACAGCTGTTTTAGGGTGTTTGCTAGAGATGAGTGAATTTCTCAAAAATTTGTTTCGGCAAATTTTTCCCCAAAATTAATTGCATTACAAATTTATTTGCGACTATTTCCTGGAGAGCCTGTATGGTGTTGTAGAACATTGTGCCATGCAGAAATATGCTGAGGGAGAGTGGTTTGGTATCGAAACAATGCTGTGATTTAGTATGATACGCAGATGACAGGCGCCGCTCTTAGAATCACTTCACACTTCACTTCTCTGGACAGTTAAAGGGGCAAAACTGACCAAAAAACTGAAGTGGGAACGCAGCCTGACAGGGTTATGTCAGTGCCAGCTACAAAGAACCGAGTTGAGGGCCAAGATCCCACTATAGTTTCAAAGAGCGCATCCCTTTTACACCGTCACCAGATGATTCCACAGATTATGACAGAACCTGTTCTGTTAAACGATGATACATTTAGAGCCTCCCCGAGTGGAGAGGATGTCGGCAGTAATTTTGTGTTGACGTCACTGATCATTTTGCCCTTCCTTTGATCCATCAGTTTCCACTTTCATTCGGTCAGTAATCCATCAGTATTTCTAAACTCAAAAAGAAACAGGAGCTGATCCAAAACAGAGATGACAAGTAAATGGAATATTTGCATGACTTCTGTGTTTTGTCTCCACTCCTGCTTTTGGCTACCTAATCATCAGACAATCCTGATGCAAACAAAGGATCATGTCATATAGCCTTACGGCTTCTCCGAAGACACAATCGGTTGTGTTTGTCCTTTTCATTACTTCTGACAGATAACAATTTTTAAACAAATAACTGTCACAAATTAACTATTTGGCCCAGAGAACAATATCCCAAAATAATAACCTGCCTGTAATGGAGATGTGTATATATGACAAATATACAATCTGTATTTCAAAGGTTTTTTTTTTTTATATCACAAGGCATTATTTGGGAAAGGAGCTAGAAGCTCGCACCCCCTTTTTGGGTGTAACAAATTCCCCCCAATTTGCTTTTGACCCACTTCTAAGGAAAGCCCAAAAAGGGATATTTTAAACCCAAATAGCAACACTTCCCCTCCCAATAACCCCCCGTTTTGGGGTTTTTTTCCCCTCGTCAGTACAGGGAAAGCCCGAAACCTGTTTAAAAGGGTTATTTATGCTAGCTTGGGTTAAAAAACCCTTTTTGCTTTCCAAAATCCTGGGTCAAAAGCAAAAATTTAGGGTTTGTTACATCCAAAAGAGGGCATTTGAGCCCTTTTCAACCCTTTTTCCCCAATGCCCGTGAAATGCAGAAAGCTTCGTGGAGTTTTTAAAAAAGGGAATTATGAATCTCCACACACCCAAAGGGGCCTTTTTTCCCCCAAGGAGAAAAATTTTCCCTTTTAAAGGGTTTTTTTTTGACCAAAAAATTGTCACAAATTTACTGTTTGGGGGCCCCGAGAGCAATTCCCAAAAATAAAAATCTTTCCTTAATGTAAGTGTGTATATGAAAAAATACCAAGCTTTAAAATTTCAAAGGTTTTATTAGACAACAAAGTGCCCTTGGGAAAGCATTTGGCCACCTTGGGCTTTTTAACCTTTTTCCACTTTTTAGGGTTTTAAACTAAAGAATAAAATTTTTTAAATTTTTTTTTAAGAAATTTAACATCAAATAAGGAACCCCAATTGGGGAAGTGGAAATGAAATTTTTTGGATATTTAAAATTTTTTGTAAAAAATAAAAAACGAAAAAGTGGGGCAACAAAATTTTCGGGCCCCCCTTTTAAGGGTTTAAAAACTTTGTACACCACCTTTTGCGCATTTTCAGCTGGGAAAATCACTTTGGATTTCCCCTATCAGTTTTGCCCCATTTGAGAAATTTTTTTAAACCCCTTCTTCCTTGGAAAACAACTGGAGCTCAGGGGAGGTTGGATGGAGACGTTTTTTAAAACAGCGGAGCTCAGTGAGGGTTTGGGGGAGAGCCCTTTTTTAGAACAGCTGGACTCAGTGAGGTTGGAAAGGAGAACGTTTGTAAACACAGTTTTCATCTCTTTCCCCCCAATTCTCCATTGGAAAATTTTGGTCTGGGGCCCTTTTACCCCTTTGGGCCCTTTTAACAACCTGGGGAAAAAATTTTTTTTAGGAAACTTTCCAAAGGGAGATTTTTCTTTAAATTTTTGGGGTCATTGCTCATTGGAAGATAAATCCCGCCCCAACTCAGGCTTTTGCAGACGCAAAAAAGGTTTTTTTTCCCAAAAATTTACCTGGGATAGTGTTTAGCGATAAAATCGCCCAAAATTTAAATCAATTCAGATTTTTCCCAAAATCAGGGGGTTTTCCCCCGAAAGAACAATCATTTTTTCTTTTAAAAACTATAACAAAAATCTGGAAAACGCCCAATTTTTTGCCACTTTCCCGTAAATTTTTTTCGCCACCAAACAGCACAGAGCATAGGGGGGGGGGGGGGGGATTTCATGAAAAACGTCCCCATGGGCTGTGAAAGGGGAAAACCCTTGGCTGCTAAAATCACATTACCTTCCCCCCCTTTTATGTAGGGGAAAACACTTTCCCGTCCCGCCTTTGCTCTAAACAGTGTACAGAAAAGGGTCAGTGTCCCCTTTTGAAAATTTTTTTAAAAAAGCCATTTCAAAATTGTGTCCCAACGATTTTAAAAGCTGAAAAAAAAAACTGAGTAGAGTTTGCTAGCTTAGGTTTTCAGGAAAATTACAAATTTTTAGTTTAGTAATTTGTTAGGCCTTTGGAAAAAAACTTTCCCGTGCTCTTAACCCCAAAAGCTGCAGGGGGGGGGGGGGGGCCGATTTGGGGGGGGGAGATCCTGCCCTCAGAGAAATTTTCTCCCCTTTAAGCGACGTGATAAAGCCCCAAATTTTTTTTTTTGCCACAACCACATCCGGGCCCCAAGGGCCCCAGTTCAGGGGTCCTTTTTTTTTTGGGTGCACGTCTGCATTTTTTTACTCATATTTTTTGCTTTCAAAACCAATGTTTAAAGGGAGCCCCAAAATTTTTTTTCGCGGAGGCCCGCAACCCCCAATAGCCCAGTTCAGGGGGTCAGTTTCTTTTTGGGGGTTTACGTCGCATTTCTAACTCATATTTTTTGCTTTTAAGCCCCTCGAAATTAGCCCAAAATTTTACTCCTCAGAGCCAGCATCCACAATAGCCCCAATTTTTAGGTGTCATTTTTTTTTTTTGGGTGCACTCTGCATTTCTAACTCATAAATTTTGTACTTTCAAAACCCCTGTGAAAACCCCAAATTTTTATCCTGGGACCCAGCATCCACAAACCCGCCCCCAGTTCAGAAAAAAAATCATTTTCTTTTGGGGGGTACTTCTCATTTCAAAATCAAATTTGTCCTTTTAAACCAAAAGCTGATATAGCAAAACAAAAATTTTTTTTCGTGTTGCCATTTCCCCCCACAGTTTCCCGGGAAACCAGGGGGTCACTTTTTTTTGTGGGGGCTATTTTTGCACTTTTTTACTTTTAATTTTGGGGCACCCAAATTTTGGTGAAAAAAACACCCCATTTTTTTTTTTTGGGGGGAAAACCCCCCGCCCCCCATGAATAGGGGGGTGGGTTGACCTTTGTTGATGGTTTAACTGCAAACATAGACAGCAAGTTCATTCTCATAAGAAATTTAAAATTTTCTATAAAAGTGTATTCTATTTGTACTCCTTTTCTTAGTTGTGGGAAAAAACTAAAATTTATTCCATATCCTTTTTAAAAAAAAATTTTTTTTTTTTATTTTTCTAACCGTTAAATTTTCAGTTAAACCCGAAAAAAAACCCAAATTTTTAGATAAATTTGTAGAAAAAATTTTCATATTTTTACTCCTTTTTTTCTCAGTTGGGGGAAAAAGCCAAAAATTTATTTTTATATTCGTAGAAACAATTTCTATTTCTAAAAAGCGATTGCCCTTTTTTCCGAAAAAGACGCAAATTTTTAGATAATTTTTTTTAAAAAAAATTAAAATTTTTTATTAAAGGGTGGGTTTTCTTTTTTGGAAAAAAACCAAAATTTATTCCATATTAAGTATAAAAAAATTTTTAATTTCTTTCAACTAGTTTTCAGTTGTCATAAAAGACCCATTTTTTTAGAAAATCTAAGGGGAAAAAGGAAAAAAGGGCAAATTTCTAGTCCTACTCGGGGAATTTTAAAACTCAGAGAGTGAAGAAACCCACTGTTTGGTTGGTGTTACGGTTTTTTTTCCCCAAACCGCATTTTACAGCCCCACCCAAAGAAACCCAAATTTTGTCTTTAAAACCAAAATTTGGGAGTTTTAAATTTTAAAAGGGTTTCAAACACTTGGATTTGCTATCTTTGCAGAAAACTTTTCAATAAGAATTTTAAAAAAATTTTTCCAGAAAACCCTTTTTTAATATTTAACTTCTGAACTGGAGGGAACTAAAAGGTGCAAAACGCGCAAAGAGGGTGTTTGGAAAGTGGAGCAAAAAGGACGAGGAAGGAAAGTTCCCTTCCATTGCGGGACACAACACCAAGGGGGGCACATCGTCAATTTTCTGGGCCGCAGGCCTGTCATCGCTGGGGTCCCGGTTTCCCCCTAAATCTCAGGGAATGAAGCGCGCCAATCTGTTCCCTTTAAATTTTTAAGGCAACCTTTAAACCAGGCCCGGGGTTTTTTCCCCTTGTCCCCCCATCAGGGCAAAAATGGGCATCATCATCCTCACAAACCATCCAAAACGAAGGAAAAGGGATCCCAAATGTCAACCCCTATAAACCACCACTTTGGATAAACCATGATCCCCAAGAGCTCTTTTAAAGACACAAAAAGCGGGGCACGATCAGAAAAGGGAAAATTTAAAAGATCAAAAGGGCCAAAAAAGGATATTTTGTTTTGCTCCCCACACCCCAATCTGATGGCCCCCCGAGGAGAAGGGAAGGTGGTTTAATCAGGGAAAAAATCCCGAGCGGTCAGTGCCCCGCAGCTTTTACCCCTTTAGCTTCTGGATTTAACTGAAGGACGAGGGAAACACCTGGTTTATGACGATGAAAGAGTTGATAATTACATTGCGGGTCTAAAAGGGTATTTTTCCCGTGGCATTTTCTTGTGAGCCCTTTAACAGTGGAAAAGGGAAAAAAAAGTTTGGGGGTAGTTTTTGGTTTCGGGCAGCCTCAAAAAAGGGAGAGGGCATTTCCCAAAAATTTCCCTGACTTTTAATCCAAAAACCCGGGTGGTTTAGTGGCGGGGTGGGAAAACATCGCCACTAGTTTTACCGCCGTTGAAAAAGTGGGGGAAAAAAAAAAAAACCCGTGAACCGGGGTTTTTTTTCGATCAAGCCTAAGATTCCCCTAGGGGGCATCTTATGAAAATTTTTTTCCCGTAAAGCTTTGGGAAAGGGGGGAGGAATCTAAATTTGGTTAACCCCCACAAAGGGGGGACTAGTCACATGCAGCAAAAAGCATGGTTGAAAGGAGGGATCATTTTGGCAAAAAAAGGCCACCCCCGGGCCCGGGGTTCCCAACCACTCCAGCCCCTTCGGCCCCGCTTCCTCCCCCCCCCCCCCCCCGCCATTTCCCAAAAGATCAAAATTTTCCCTTTGCCCTTTTCCCCCTCGCGGCATAAGCAAGGTTAACCCCAAGGCCACACATTTGCCGTCCGAGTCCCAACACACCACCAGGGGACACAGTTTTACCCCTTCCCCTTCCCATTTTTGACCTCCACACCATACAGCGGTAAAGTCAAACCCCAGCCCTTCGGTTTTACCGGTGGGGGAGCAAAAGAAACACTTTTAACCCCAAAAAAAAAACCCAATCCCAAAAAGGGGGGGGGCCTTTTAAAATTTTTTTTCCAGCATTGCCGGGTTTTTTGGCCCAAAAAAAATTGGGGGGAAATTTTTGGGGGGCCCTGTCGGTGGACAAAGAGGGGTTTTCCGGGCCACGCTTTGGCCCTTCCCTCCCCCCAATACCAGATGCCGAGCAGGCATTTCTTTGCCAGAAATTCGTCCCTGCCCTGGCCAGCCACGTTCATCAAAAAATTTTCAAGCGCGTTGTCTCTTCTGGGGCCCGGGAAAAAAGGTCCTTTTGCCACCGACACATGGACTGGGTAAGCACGGCCAAGGCCGCATATCTCTATAAGCTCCAGGGGTTGAGCGGGGTTGGATGTCTCTGGGGGTGACGGTGGCTCTCAGGCTGGGCGCACCTCTTCAAAACCGCAGGGTTTGGTGCAGGGTTCTTTCCCCCAAGGTCCTCGGGTTTGGCAAAAGTGCCCAGAGAAAAAACCCGGGGTTTTAAAAATTTAATCGTTTTGGAGCCGTCCACACCCCAAGGGTCGGGGAGCTGGGGACTGCTCCCCCGGCAACGAGACCGAGCGCTGGCTGGGTCCCCAAAAAACCTTGGGGGCCAGGAAAGGGTGGTGTGCGATAATGGGGAAATCTGCTGGCCCCCGTTATGATGGGTTAGGCTGGAGCAATCCTTTCCCCTGGCACATGTCAAAAACCTTGTAGCCCCAAAAATTTTTCAAAAAGGACTACCAGGGTCTGGACGCCTTTTTGGGGGAAGGGCTCAAGTCAAAATTTTTCACCTTCCGCCGTTCCACCCTGCTTGTCCCGCCTGATTTGCTTTTGCAGCGTCAGCTCGGCTCCCCTCCCGTTCATTGTTAAACGTGGCAACACGCGGGAATTCCACCTCCAATCCCTCCAGCGATTGTGGCAGCAGCGCAATGCCTTTTTCGCAGACAAGTGACACTGGCCTGAAACAGCGGTTGCGGACCTGGGGGTTTTGAGCCACCGAGAGTGGAGGCAGGTGAAAGAGCTCTGCACCACCTTTCCAGTTTTTAAGAACCACCAAAAAAGGTCGTGCGGGGCGATGCCCTTTTCAGCATGACATTGTGGTGATCTTAAATTTGGAACATCCGGGTTTGGGCCCCTCTGAAACCAAAAAGGTTTCCCCCCAGCGACGGGGGAGGAGACGGGCAAGATGCGGACATGGAGACCCTTTTTCTCCGTCAAATCCACAAGGCCCCACAGTTTTACAATTTTATCGGGCTTCAAAAAGGCAGTGGTTTTGGGGGCCAGGGGTTTGGGAAGGGGGCATCAGCTTTAAGGGGGCATCCTTTTCAGCAAAATCAGGGGTGTGTTGGGAAACTGTGCCCGGGCAGCGGAGGAGGAGGGGGAGGTTTTTTCCCAGACACCCGGGCGTTACTGGGCGTCCCCGCCCCGGAAAGAGGTTTGGGGCGAATTTTAGGCGGGGGGGGAAAATGAGGAAGTTTAGGTTTTTTAGTGGGCCCCCCGAAACCCCGAGGCTTGGGGAAATCAAGGCCCCCCATCCTTTAAGAGTGCTTGGATGCCCCCATTTCCTCCAACATGAAACCCGCATTAAAGGGCCAAACAAAAAAGAACAACAGATACTGGGTGGCCACCCTCCTGGATCCCCGGTTTAAAAAAAAAAACTCACACTTTTTCCCTTTCCCCCCCCCAAAAAGAGAGTAAAAAAGCAGGAAATGGAGACCTTACGATTGAAACAAATGGGGGACATCGGGTTTAAACTGCTTCAAAGTTCCCCAAAACTCACGGGGGGAACAACATCACGCGGACCCCCGCAGTAGACTGCCAAGTACGGAGCGGCAAACAGCAGCAGCAGGCAAGGTTTCAAAAGCCTAATGGGTTTTCCTCTGGCAAACTTTGTTTTTCCACCTCACCAACGCATGCAATGCAGGCACACACCAAACACAAAAGACCAGCTTAAAATCATGGTTTCAAAAACTTCTGCGTCTCAAAACCAAAGTTTTTTGGGATGTGTTTTGGGGCCCAATAGACTTCTGGGTATCCAAAAAGGACGAATGACCCGGGCCCTCGCCACCCATAGAGGTGTTGTCCTGTCACAGCCAGGTTTATATTGAGCGGAACCCTTCAGCACAGCTGGGGAGTCTTACAGACAAACGCTCCGGTTCCAAAGAAAAAGTGGATCGTTTTATTTTATCAAAAATGAATCAGGCAAAAATCTCTGATGATTTTGGCCCCAAATTTCCGAGGGCCCCCATTAGTTTCCGGTTTTACTTCACATTTCCCCTTTAAACCGAAATAGTCCCCTTGAAAAAATTTTTTTTTAAAATGATCATTTCTTTCTCAATTTTCATTCCTTTTTCCCCAAAAGTTCATTTTGCTTTGGGTTTTTCTGTGAGGAGACTGTAAAAGGGCAGCAAGGTTTTTTTTGACAACACCGTATTCCATTTACTCACTTTTTTTTGAAAGTTTTCGCATTGTCAATGGTTTTGAGGGATGGGTTTCTGTTTAGAAAACCCGCTAAAAATATGGTCCTTTGGGAACAGAAATTTTGGCTTTTTTAAATGGCATTTTTTCCCTCACAATTTTTAATAGTGGTGAGAATTATATTTTTAAAAATTTTTTGGGGGGCATGGGAGCTGTGAATACAGCAATAAACCCTGGTCCTTTGGAACGAAATGTGGGCTTTTAATGGAATTTTTTTCCCCCACAATTTTAATAGTGGCTGAGAAGTTTATATTTTTAATTTTTTTTTGGGGGGCCCTTTCAGCTGTGAGATCAGCATTAACAAGGTCCTTTGGAACAGAAAATGGGGCTTTTAATTGGGGAATTTCCCTCACAATTTTTTTAAAAGTGGCGGGGAAGTCATTTTATAATTTTTTGGGGCATGCGGCTTCGAAATGCACAATTTCAAAAGGTCCTATTTTAAAAAAAAATTTTTTTTTTCTAAAAGGGAAAATTTTTTCTTCACCCAAATTTTCCAAAGTGGCTCAAGGGTCAGCTTTGAATTTTTGGGGGCATTTTGCTTTGAAATGCGAGCTATACTACAGGCCCTAAATTATAAAAATTTTTTGTTTTTTAACCCGCATTTGTTCTTTTACAATTTTCCCAAAAGTGGGGTCAAGGGTTTATGGTTTTCTGGGCAGAAAAAGGGAAAAGGTAGGACACTGTTTAATTTGGGCACAAAATTTTCAAAAGACTTGTTTTTTTCAAGGGTCTTTTTAAAATAGCTATCAAAACCCTGTATTTTAACAACCCCTTCAAAACAAATTTAAAAATTTTGGGGAACAAAGGGCAGGGGGGGGGGTTCCCTCCCCATTTTTTAAAAAATTTTTTTTCTAGAATTAAACTACTAAAAAAATTGCATGTACAAAAAAGCTGGTTTAAAAAATTTTCCCCTGAAAATTTTACAAGGGAGGTACAGGGAAAAATTGAAAAGAGTAGGTTATTCAGAGGACATGGAGTATGGAGCTTGGGGCAGGAACAAAGGGACAGAGGGCAATTTTCCTCCAAACACTTTGAGTAAAATTTAAAAAAGAAGCCAAAAAAAGGGCACCTGGGTGTAACAGGAGCGTTAACCACCATATTTCCCCAAAAAGGAAACTCAAAAATTGGGGCCGGGACTCCCTACGGGGGGGCAAGCGCCCACCCAGGGCAGGGGCAGTATATGTCATGTTTAAACTTTAACATGGGGGGTTGAAAGCCCCTATTTCCGGCACTTTTTAAACTGTGGGGCAGACAGGTTTTAAAGGTCCTTCGCGGCCAGGACAGTTTTTAGTCCCAAAAACCCCCGTGAAACAAAAGGGGGTTTAAAGACTCCTTTTTTCCCGGGACTTTTTAATCGTGGGTCGACAGGTTTAATTGTCATTCTGTGGACAGAAAAATAAAATCAATGTCCAGTTAACTAAAATTTGGGTTGGGTTTAAAAACTTTCCCTTTTTTCAGCACTTTTTAAAGTTGGGGTTTTGCAGGGTTTTGGGGGTCTGCTGGGGGCCCAGGGCGGTTTAAATCCCAAAGTCCCGTGAAACTAAAAGGGGGGTTGAAAAGACTCCTTTTTCCCGGCACTTTTAATTTTGGGGGGCATGCAAGGGTTTGGGGCTCATGCTGTTGGGCCCAAGGGGCAGGATAGTCCCCAAAGTTCCCCGTTTTAAACTTAAAAAAGGTGGTTTTGAAAAAACCCCCTTTTCCCCACTTTTGAATCTGGGGGCATGCAATTTTTTGGTTTCCCTTCTGTGGCCCATGACAGGGATAGTCAATGGGGCCAAAAATTCAACTAAAAAAAGGGGTTTTAAAAAACTCCCTTTTTTTCCCGGGACATTTAAATCTTGGGGGGATCAGGTTTGGGGCTAAAATGCTGCATTCCAGGGCAGGGATATTCAAATGTCCAGTTCAAATAAAAATGGTTTTTCAAAAACATACTGCCTTTTTGGGACTTTTTTTTAAATTTGGGGGGTGAAAGAAGGGTTTTAACGGCCCCTCCGTGGTAAAAAAGACAGGGAAAAAGTGGGAAAGGTGTTTTGAAATTTTTTTTCTGTGCTTTATAACCTAATTTTGTTTTCCTAAAAATGTAGACGATCCTTTTTACTGTTTGGATTTTTAATTCCACTTTCCAGCCCTGTTTTGGGTGTAAAAAAAATGAAGGTGTTTTTTTTCCTCCCATAGACTTTAAATGGTTTATCGTCATAATCTTTCTACCGGGCTATCGGGTATCTTGTCGATTTTAGGGGACTATCGACCATCAACCGATGTCGATCCCCCAAAGTTAAACGCCCCAAAACTAATGGTGGTCTCTTAAAAAAAATTCCCCAAAGTGCCATTTCCATTTAAACCCGGGGCCTTGTTTTGTGAAAAAAGGGGGGCCCCCCCTTTTTAGCTTTCTACCGCCCGTACCTCCCGTGGCTACCCCCGCCCCCCCATGGTTTTTAAAATTAAACCCAAAATTTAAAGGAAGAATTTTTTTTAGACTGTGGGAATTTTTTTTGTGACTCTTGGGAACCAAAGGGGTCTTCCCTAAAACGTTTATATTTACTATTTTTTCCATTTGGCAAAACTTAAACTCTTTTTAGTTCTCTATTATTAAACACTAAAAAAAAAAAAAAAACCCTAACTTTTTTTTATCTAAAATCTTAACCTTATACACCTATTTAAAAACTCGATTTTCTTCCTCATTTTTAACCCTTTTTGCTTCTGAAAAAAGGGAATAAATCCCTTTTTTAAACATCCAAATTTGGTTTTAACCCCACCTATTAAAAAGGAGAGCCTTTTTTTCTAAAGCAAATACTAGCTTCAGTAAGGGTTCCAAGCCAACTACTTGGGCCCTCGTCCCAAAATCCCCATAGACACAGAACAAATAAGGCCCCTTGTGACACCGTCTGCAGCAGGTGACACTTGTAGACAGAGGTGAGAGATCACAATTTAAAACGTCATGCCTGGACCCAATACTCTCAATGTGGTGCAGTTTGTTTATTATATGCTTTAGGAGAGGGGGTAATATGTGGTGGCACTACAACAATTTTTGTAGGCCCCAGTGCTATTTAAAAAGTGGTTGGAATTTTGAATGGAGTATAATTGGTTTCTGTGTTTTTTTCACAGCATCCAACCTGTCCTACTTTGAGATAATGGACTTCAGGTCCCGTGATACGTTATGGACTAACAAATTAAATGAAGTGTTTAGTGAGAATCCAAATTTGGTTTTAAATGAGGAGAATTTAGAAATTAAGGAATGTAAAAATAAATGGAGAGACTTGCATCATAAAAGACTAAAGATGTGGTGGAATAGGGCATTTTTGGAAAAATACGTGTCCAAAGGCCTAATACCCAGAGGGTTGAGAATAAAGGTCCTCCCATCTTTCTTGGTTGAGGATCAAACATTTAAAAACAAGTGGGAACAATTGGCTAACAAGTGTTCAATAGGGTATAAGGAAATAATGATCAAATTGAACACAACTTCACTTACCAATATAGAGACTGAAATGTCACAGGCACAAATACAACTGAACAATACCTTGTCGGAGGCTCAATTGGATACATTTATATTGGAATTGGATAAAAATCCCTGCAAATGGGAGAAAGATATTTGCGAAATTAAATCCAAAAAATTGCAAAGAGACATTAGTGATCTACAGATGGGAAGGATGTACAGGTGGAGGAGGAATGGCGGTAGATTTAGATCTAGATCCCGTTCTAGGTCGGGGTCGATATCCTCTGTTCGCTCACAAGACAGTGCCCTGCGCCTCAGACATGATGGTGATGATAATCAGGGGGCTAACAGCTCACAACAACAAAAAAGAGGCAAGAATGCGATCGGACGCGGGAAAGCTCCTCCTCCTCGTGAGGCTAGTGCCTCCACTAGAAGCAAATTGAAGGTAATTAATTTGTCTACTCATGTGCTGTCCTCAGCACAGGAGGAAGTACTGGGTCTGGGGCTGTCATTTTCACCAACTAACCCATTTGACTTCTTTACAGCCCTGAAAGACCTACACCTCTTTGCTAGAAAACTTGTCCTTAAAAAATTACACGCTAACTGGGATATGGGGGCACTGCCTACCGAGGACGAGAGAAACGCTGCCCAGGCCTTGGACGAACTCCTACTGGAACATAGTGAGTCTGTTTTTGGGGAGAATTTTTCCCTCACATTTATGCTCTAGATCATCACGATTCCCACCCTTGTCTCTGTGTCTCAGTCAAAATTTTTGTGAAATTAGTTTCTTGTGAAATGAAGACGCTTTCTAGGAAATATGGAGTAGATAACCTTTCAGGGGCCCAGAGGAAAGCGTTGGAAACAACTTCAATCCTGAAGGATGTTGTATTTAAACCAGCAGACAAGGGTGGGAACGTGGTGGTTTGGCCATGGTGAACTACGAGAAAGAGGCTAACCGCCAATTACGTGACAAACAAACAAAATAAAAAAAATTTCATATAATCCCATTAAGATTTTTCGGCAGAGTTGGAAATAATTCTGCAGAGAGCATATGAAAAGGGTATAATTACTAAAAAAGTATATGATTTTCTGTTTGTACGATATCCTAAAATCCCAACACTGTATCTCCTCCCGAAGATTCATAAAGATCCCATCAGTCCGCTGGGCCCCGATTGTGTCCGGCATTGGGGGGTTTAAATGGGATCCAGTTTTGTAAATTTATTGACCACTATCTTAAACCGCTGTGGAACTCCTGCCATCTTTATGTCCTTGATACTACGGACGTCCTTAGGTGGATTGATGGGATCAATGTCGAACCAGGAGTATATTTGGTGACGGCGGAGTTGAGTCGCTCTATACCAACATCCGGCATTCAGATGGTTTGAGGGTGTGGAATTTTTTCTGCAGAGGAGGGGCCCTTTGGATAGGGATCCCCTGTAAAGTTGATTCTAGATTTGTTGGAAATTTATTTTAACACAAAATTTGTGTTTGTTTTTCGGGATAATTTCTACCTACAGTGTCAAGGAACCGCATGGGTGCAGCATGCCCCCCTGGTACGAAAACCTGTTTCCTGGGGTATTGGGAACGCTGTATCTTTCAAGATGATGAGAGAGGAATGGCTGATCAGGTTCAATGTTGGCTTCGTTACATTGATGATGTGCTGTTTCTATGGCACGGCACAATGTCTCAGCTCACTGACTTTATGACATATCTCAATGATAAACGAAGTCAATATTAAACTTACAAATTTTGAGCTGAAACACAACAAATTGACTTTTTGGATATTGCCATTCAAGTGGATATGAATAATGTAATACAAACGGATGTACATCGTAAGAGTACTTCCGTTAATTCATTATTACATGCTACATCTTTCCACAATCCAGCGACCCTAAAAGCAATCCCCACGGGCCAGTTTTTGCGGATGCGGCGCATATGCTCTCTTGACTCTAATTTTGAAGCTCAAGCTTCTGATTTAAAACATCGTTTTAGTGAGCGTGGGTATAGCCATAGAAAAACTAAACAAGCATACTTTCGGGCTAGAAAGACCCCGAGGGATCAACTACTACAGTCTACCACTAGAAAGAGAGATGATTCACAGGTACGATTCATTACCACCTATAACCAACAATGGTCCAAGTTGCGAGAAATACTTTATAAACATTGGGGTGTACTTAAAACAGACCCTATATTGGCCAAGGCAATATCAGAATACCCAATGATGACGGCACGGAGGGCTCCAAACTTGAGGGACCAATTGGTCAAGAGTCACTACGTGGTGGCTAACACCAACCCATTTAGTACTCGTGGTCCAAAACGCGGGTTTTTCCCGTGTGGCAAATGCGTTGCATGCTGCAATATGGTGCGTTCTGACACGTTTAAAAATTTCGATGGGTCTCGTGTTTTTGATATCTATCATTTTATTACATGTAACACGAAAAACGTGATCTATATGGCACAATGCCCATGTGGTAAGATTTATATAGGTATTACATCACGGGAATTAAAAACTCGTGTTCGCGAACATGTTCGTGACATTGCGGCAGCTAAACACTGTGAAGACTTTTCTCAAATTAAGACCCTCCCTCGACACTTTTTAAAATATCACTGATGTGATTCAAAATTGCTTAAGGTATTTGGCTTTGATGTTGTACACTTGGGAATTAGAGGTGGGAATGTCATGAGGGCACTTGAGCAGAGGGAAAAATAAATGGATCTCTACTTTAAACACCTGGCACCAGGAGGGCTTAACGAGAAATTAAATTTTGCTCCTTTCCTTTGATCCTTTCCCTGCAAGATGCCCTTCCCCCCTCTCTTCCTCCCCTTCTCTCTCTATATGTATGGCCTTATACATATATATGTATACCTCTCTTTTTCCCTTTTTCTCTTTTGGTATGCAGATAATTATTCTATAGTATGATCTCTTAACTTTACCCAGTTCTTTTGTTGTATTCCTCTTATTGTTAGTTTTTAAACCTTTTTTATTGTCTGTTCCCTGTCACTAATTTTTACATTTTTTCTTATCATTTTTTCCTGTGGATCTATGATGCTTCACTTTTTTCGTCAACCATTTTCATCACCGAAACCTGACATTCTTCATCTGGGATACAGATTATATATAATATATATGTACAGTTGTTGTTCTTTATGTACTATCTGATTTTGGTGTATATTGTAAAATTTTACGTACATGTATTATCTGTGCCCTATCAATAACTGACATTATTAGTACTATGTCCTTACTTGTATTGTGCTATACACCAGGTGGGAATACGATATGACATCGTTCTGCGGCGTTTGTGAGCCGTTTCACACCACTGGCATGTATGCGTATTAGTTTGGAACTGCGGTTCCTATGGGAGGTGGTGCGCGTGCGCAGCGTGGATTGGGTCTGTTACCTGCACCGCTCCGGCGTTCCCGAACGCGCTGAGCGCATGTGCGGAAGTGATCTTCTCGCGCATGCGCAGTAGCACGGGAATGCCGGATGTGGGGCAGTGGTTATGGCCGTCTTCGAACGCCCGCGCATGCGCCGTTTGGGTGAACCTCCTGATTAGGTTGTGTATCGACATATATTTAAGGGAGGCTTGATCTAGAAGTGATATCCCCCTGAGGAAGCGTTATTGACACGCGAAACGCGCGTTGGGGTTGGGAGAAACAGCAGCCCACTGTGGTAAGATTTGACATTACATCGTTGTTCTATTTCATCCTGGGACCCTTTTCTCACTCCACTTGGCATGATACTATAATTGTAAGAGGTGAGCAGGGGCCCTGTTACGTTCTGATGTTGTTAAATCAGGATTATATATTTACTATTTTGCACATGTATAGATATCCCTTGCCACATAGGGATTATTACCTCCTTGGTGTGTCTGTAATTTTTCTCCCGTGTTTCTTTGGATTTTTATGAACACACTGTATTGTTTGCACACATATTTTGGATTTTAGATTTGTTATATAATAAAATGTGATTTTTTATACCCAATACTCTCGATTTGGTGCAGTTTGTTTATTACACAATTTAATTGCAGGGACTTATTTTGCCCGCAATTATGCCGTGTGCTCGGGAGCGGGGCGGGGTGGCCGGCAGCCCGCTGGCCCCATAGACATTCACTATTCATGCCGTGTATACGCCATCAATAATTGACATGTCACTTCTCTCCCCGCTCGCCGTATTGTGCGAGCAGGGAGAAGAGACGTAATCCATAGTTCTCTATGAGAGCTGTGGATTACCGTAATGACTGGGACGTATCTCACCCCGTATTAAGCACAGTACGGCGCAAAATACGGGGCGAGATACGTCCCATTTTAAGCCATGTGAACATAGCCTAAGTGTCACAAATTTACTGTTTGGCGCAGAGAACAATCTCCCAAAGTAATAACCTACCTGAACTGGAGATGTGTGTATCTGCCAAATATACAAGCTGTTTTTCAATGAGTGTTCATCACAGTAAGTGAAAAAACTAACTCTGGCACAGACAGCAATATCCCAAAATAAAAAACGCTGGTTCAGGAACATGTATGCATATGACACATATACACTGTGTAGTTGACAGGTATTTCACCCCAATAACTATAAAATTGGAAGTATTTGAAGAAGAGTGCAATCTACTGCTGCTGTAGAGAGATCTGTGTACATAATAGACACAGTGGCAAGTGGCAGAATGTAAAATGGCTGGCCTATTTATAGGGCTATGACATTACAGAAGCTGGCTGGCTGCTGATTGGCTGCATTTCATGGCATTGATGGCATTCCTTTTTTTCTCCCATAGTTCTTTGCCATATGTCACACCATGTACTTCTTAAAATATACTGTTAAACAACCTATTTCTGCAACATACAGCAGTACTTGTAGATGTGTAAAGCCCTATTTTTTAAAAGTTAATTTTGCAATTTCTGCTTATAATTACTGTTTGATTCAAAGTAGCACGAAGGTGGTTGTATGTATATTTATATACAGTGGAGAAAATATGTATTTAATACACTGGCGACTTTTGCAAGTTTTCCCACCAACATAGAATGCAGAGGTCTAATTTTCATCTATGTACACTTCAACTGTCAGAAACAGTATCTTAAAAAATAAATCCCAAAAATAACATTGCATGATATTTAAGTAATTTATTTGAATTTTATTGCATGAAATAATTATTTGATCACCCACCAACTAGCAAGAATTCTGACTCTAGCAGACCTGTTAGTTTTTCTTTAAGAAGCCCTCCTACTCTGCATTACCTGTATTAATTGTATCTGTTTAACTTGTTACTTGTATAAAAGATACCTGTCCATACACTCACTCAATTACACGCCAACCTCTCCACCATGGCCAAGAGCAAAGAACAGTCTAAGAGCACTAGGAACTAAATTGAAGACCTGCACAAGGCTGGGATGGGCTACAGGACAATAGGCAAACAGCTTGGTGAGAAGGCACCAACTGTTGGTGCAATTATTACTAAAATGGTAGAAACACAACCTGTCAATCTTCCTTGGTCCAGGAGTGACCAGTCTCCTGACCTGCACCCAACTGAAAATCTTTGGACGGAGATGAAACTCAATGTAGCCCAGCGACAGCCCCGAAATCTAAAAGATCTGGTGAAGATCTGTATGGAGGAGTGAACCAAAATCCCTGCTGCAGTGTGTGAAAGCTTGGTCAAAACCTACAGGAAACGTCTTATCTATGTCATTGCAAACAAAGTTTTCTATACCAAATACTGAGTTCTCTTTTTCTATTGTATCAAATACTTATTTCATGCAATAAAATGCAATTTATTTGAAAATAATAGAATGTTATTTTCTAGATTTCTTTTTTAGAATCTCAGTTGCAGTCTATCTACAGTAAAAATTACAGACCTCTTTTTGTAGGTGGGAAAACTTGTAAAATTGCCAGTGTGTCAAATAGTTATTTTCCGCACTGTAAATAGCATACTGTACATACTGTGTGTAAAGAAAGTCTTCCACTCTTTCAAAAAATATATATTGAACCCAACTTTTAACAGAACCCTGTCCATACTTATCCCATGAACCCTGAGGTCAGGTCAGCCAGCAATTCTATCAGTTGCCTTTGCTGTGAAATTATATTAACCCCTTCACGACCTTGGGCGTATCCATACGTCCAGGTCGCTTGGGGGTTCACGCACCTGGACGTATGGATACGTCCTGAGGATCGCGCGAACTCTAAGCAGAGTTTGCGCGATCGGCGCGGGGTGTCAGCTGTATATACAGCTGACATTCCGCAGCGTCGGCCCCGCCCCCGGATCGCTCCGGGGGGGAGGGGGCGGTTAACCCCTTAATTATCCAGCATCGTGACTGACAGTTGTCATAGGAACCAGTCATAGCAACAAGCTATGTACTGATTCCTATTGAATGAGAGATCTAAAGATCTCTCATTCAAATTCTCTATGGGGAAAAGTAAAAAAATAACGTGAAAAAGTGAAAAAAAAGTTAAAAAAAAGTGAAAAACAAGTAAAACACAAACACAAAAAATTAAATAAAAACACGTACACCGCCCTTTTCCCCTTTACAAACGGCAATCGCCCCAAAAAGGATCAAAAAAAATAAAAGAACCCATATTTGGTATCGCCGCGTGCGTAACGACCTGCCCTATAAATTTGTCATGTTAATTAACCCGTACGGTGAACGCTGTGAAAAAAAAACAAAAAAAACAATCACAGAATTAAGATTATTGTTCATCCCGCAGCACATAAAATGGAATAAAAAGCTATCAAAAACTCCTAGTAACACCAAAGTTGTACCAATTAAAATGTCATTTCGTCCCTCAAAAAAAGTCCTTATACAGCTCTTTATACAGAAAAATAAAAAATGTCTAGCTCTCAGAAGATAGCGCTGCTTAAATACTGTTTTACACACTAAAAACACTTCTTTTTTTTTAAAGTGCTTCAACATAAAAAAACTATATAAATAGGATATCGCCATAATCGTAGCGACCCAAAGAGTAAAGCTAACTTATCACGGATACTGCATGGTGAGCCCTGTTAAAAATAAAAATAAAAAACACTACTAGGATTGCAGTATTTTCTTCACCCTGGCCTCCAAAAAATGGATTTAAAAGCGATCAAAAAGCCTTGTCCCCCCAAAAATGATACTAATAAAAATGTCAACTCACAAAAAACAAGTCCCTACCAGCTCCAAACGAAAAAATTTTAA
Source organism: Phyllomedusa bahiana (assembly GCA_025379985.1). Taxonomy (NCBI): domain Eukaryota; kingdom Metazoa; phylum Chordata; class Amphibia; order Anura; family Hylidae; genus Phyllomedusa; species Phyllomedusa bahiana. The sequence continues at coordinate 23,951 of JAODAL010055408.1, forward strand.
AAGTTAGGCTCTCAGACTATGGCTGCAAAAA
>JAODAL010055409.1:0-23980 GCA_025379985.1 Phyllomedusa bahiana
GGGTTTTGGGCATTTCTGGGTGCAATATTATAACAGGTTATAGTGTCTAGGATTCTGGAGAGGGGTCATTGATCCAGGGATTTTTCCGATTGCCAGATTGGAGTCGGGAAGGAATTTTTCCCTAAATGAGGACAATTGGCTTCTACCTCATTGGTTTCTTTTGCCTTCCTCTGGATCAACACCTTAGCACAACAGGCTGAACTGGATGGACGTCTCGTCTTTTTTCAGCCTTACAAACTCTGAAACTATGAAGCCTAAGGTGAGCGGGGTATGAAAAAAACTGACTCTTTGGTTGACTATGTTCTGGCTGAAAACTGCAGATTTGAGCACACAATACTCCACAACTACAGCACCTTACAGAATAAGGGACACAGCGCTGGAAACAGCATGTCTGACACTAGCTTGTACTGCCCTCAGCAAGGGGGGCATAAACTATGTGACAGGTTCTCTTTAAAAAAAACTATGGAACACCTGTGTGCCCAAAATGCACAATACACCTCTAGATGAGATCCATGTGGGGTGTTGAATCCAAAATGGGGTAACTTCTGGAAGGTTTCACATGTTCTGGTACTTTGGGGGCTTTGCAAATGCGACATGACCCCACCAAAATCTGCGTTCCAAAAGCAAAATAGTGCTCCCTCCCTTATATGTCCTGACATGCGCCCAAACAGCAGTTTACACCCACATGTAGGGTATTGCCGAACTTGGAAGACATTGAGTAACAAAATTTTGGGGTTCTTTTTTCCAGGATTCCTTGTAAATAGGGAAACTTTTTAAAGCTAAAATTGCAAAATTGTTTGGAAATTTTTTTTTAATTTTCACAGCCTAATGCTAAAAAAATTGTGAATCCCCTGTGGGTTCGATATACTCACTGCATCCCTGGATATATTCCTTAAGGGGTTTAGTTTCCAATATGGGGTCTTTTTAGGGGTGTTTATTAAGTTTTAGCACCTTAGGGTATCCTCAAACCTGAAATGAGGCCTAAATAAAATATTCATATTGAAAATGAGACCCCAGAGTCCAGTAGGTTCTCCTCCTATTCGGAGGTGTGTGGTGGAGCTAAATAATACACTAGGGCCACATATGGGATATCTCTAAAAATGGCAGACCTGGGGGAATTGATATTAAGTTGCATTTAGCTGGTCACATTTACTGTATTCCAGTGAATGATAGCTAAAAATTAAATATCTGCAAAAAAAAGTTAAATTTTGAAATTTCACCTCCACTTTGCTTTAATTTCTGTGAAATACCTAAAGGGTTAACAAACTTCCTAAACACTGTTGTAAATACTTTAAGGGGTCTAGTTTCTTAGATGGAGTCATTTAACATGCAGTCCCCTCAAAGCCATGGCTGAATTGGACTGGTCCCTAAAAAAATGTATATTGCAAAAGTTTCTGAGCCCCCTAATGTAAAAAAAAAAAAGACATTTAAAAAATGATGCCAACCTATAGTGGACATATTGTAGATGCTAGTTATAAACTATTTTGTGGTGAATAATTATCTGTCTTACATGCAGAAATTTTGGAACTTTCAAAATTACAAATTGTTCCAAATTTTCACGAAATTTTTATATTTTTCACAAACAAACAAGGATTGTATGGATCAAAATTTCTTACTAACTTAAAACACAATGTGTCACGAGAAAACAGTCTCTGAATCACATGGATAGGTAAAAGTGTGAAAAAGTTATTTTCACATAAAGTGACACATGTCAGATTTCAAAAATAGGGCTGTGTCAGGAAGGCCAAAACTGTCTGGGTCCTTAAAGGGTTAATGAAAATGAGACCCCAGAGTCCAGTAGGTGCTCCTCCTACTCTGAGGCTTGTGATTGAGCCAAATAGTGCACTAGGGCCACATATGAGATCTCTGATGTTCTTGTGAATAATGGATAAAAAGATCTGCAAAAAAAGTGAAATTTTGACATTTCACCTCCACTTTGCTTTAATTCCTGTGAAACACCTAATGGGTTAACAAATCTCCTAAATGCTGTTTTGAATACTATAAGGGGTGTAGTTTCTTAGATGAAGTCATTTATGGGCAGTGTTGGACTGGCCCACCAGAGGATAGGTGGATCCTCCGGTAGGCCCTGGCATCCACACTGCTGGGCCCCCTCTATTGGTGGACGGGTAAGGAAGCAGGGAGCAGAGCGCCATCAGTCAGCCTCGCTGCACTTGTTCTCCAGGTTATGAGATAACCCAGGAGGGCAGTGCTAAAACTAAGCCTTATACTCATTGGCTGAGCCTCAGCCAAACAGTACTAGGCTTGCTTTTGTGTGTCAGTTTCCGTCCACATCCTCTCCTGTTCCTCAGCAGCAGCTGCCATACCTTAGGTCAGCTGCTTGGGAAACGCTTTCTGCTGCTGTGGGCCCCTAAGGAAGAAGAGAGCAAACATGAAGGGTCTCAAGAAGGTTTAACGTCGGTAATTTAAATCGGGACGGGCGGAGCAAATCGCGAGGTGGGTGGAGCTTGTACCTGGAGAGCCAGGTAAGTGTTGTGTGATGTGAATGACATGTGTAGTGTATATGGCCAATGTATGTGTGAGATATGTAGTTCTTGATGTGTCTGTGTCAAGTGTTTAATGTGTTACTGGCATCACGGTTTTATTTGTTCAGTGTTGGGAATGTATACGGTGTGTAAGTGGTGTATATAGTATGTGAGTGGTGTATATGTGATGTATACTGTGTGTGAGTGGTGTATATGTGATGTATACAGTGTGTGTGATGTATACAGGATCATACGGTGTGAGAGTGGTCTATACGGGATGTATATGGTGTGAGATTGGTCTATACGGGATGTATACGATGTGTGAGTGGTGTATATGGGATGTATACGGTGTGTGAGTGGTGTATACGGGATGTATACAGTGTGTGAGTGGTGTATACAGGATGTATACTATGTGAGAGTGGTCTATACGGGATGTATACGATGTGTGAGTGGTGTATATGGTGTGTGAGTGGTGTATACAGTGTGTGAGTGGTGTATACGGGATGTATACAGTGTGTGAGTGGTGTATATGTGATGTATACAGTGTGTGAGTGGTGTATACGGGATGTATACGGTGTGTGAGCAGTGTATAGGGGATGTATATGGTGTGTGAGTGGTGTATACAGGATGTTAACATTGTGTGAGTGGTGTATACGGTTTGTGGGTGGTGTATAGGGGGTGTATACAGTGTGTGAGTGGTGTTTAAGGTTTGTGTGTGGGGTATATGGTGTGTATACAGTGTGTGAGTGGTGTATATGGGATGTATACAGTGTGTGTGGTGTATATGTCAAGATGATGAAATCAGGTGTGGAAATTATCTTTGTTCCATTCCTTTATCCACTTAACTGCCTCCTCCGAATTATATTAGTATTCTTGCTGCCGTCAGCCGGAGCTCGAGAAACATGACCTACACCTTCCGTTTAGGACATGAATCTGCTTTAATTACATTCAGTAATATAGATTGGTCTATACGGGATGTATACGGTGTGTGAGTGGTGTATATGGGATGTATACGGTGTGTGAGTGGTGTATATGGGATGTATACGGTGTGTGAGTGGTGTATATGGGATGTATACGGTGTGTGAGTGGTGTATATGGGATGTATACGGTGTGTGAGTGGTGTATATGGGATGTATACGGTGTGTGAGTGGTGTATATGGGATGTATACTGTGTGTGAGTGGTGTATATGGGATGTATACGGTGTGTGAGTGGTGTATATGGGATGTATATGGCGTGTGAGTGGTGTATATGGGATGTATATGGCGTGTGAGTGGTGTATATGGTGTGTGAGTGGTGTATATGGGATGTATACGGTGTATGAGTGGTGTATATGGGATGTATATGGTGTGTGAGTGGTGTATATGGGATGTATACGGTGTGTGAGTGGTGTATACGGGATGTATACTGTGTGTGAGTGGTGTATATGGGATGTATATGGTGTGTGAGTGGTGTATATGGGATGTATACGGTGTGTGAGTGGTGTATATGGGATGTATATGGTGTGAGTGGTGTATACAGTGTGTGAATGGTGTATACGGGATGTTAACATTGTGTGACTGGTGTATATGGGGTGCATATGGTGTGTGAATGGTGTATATGGGGTGTATACGGTGTGTGAGTGGTGTATATGGGGTGTATACAGTGTGTGAGTGGTGCATATGGGATGTATATGGTGTGTGAGTGGTGTATATGGTGGTGTATACAGTGTGTGAGTGGTATATAGGGAAAGTATACAGTGTGTGAGTGGTGTATACGGGATGTATACGGTAAGTGGTGTATATGGGATGTATATAGTGTGAGTGGTGTATATGGGATGTATATGGTGTGTGAGTGGTGTATGTGGGATGTGTGTGAATGGTGTATGCGGAATGTGTGCTGTGTGTGAATGGTGTATGCGGAATGTGTGCTGTGTGTGAATGGTGTATGCGGAATGTGTGCTGTGTGTGAATGGTGTATGCGGAATGTGTGCTGTGTGTGAATGGTGTTTTCAGGATGTGTATGTAATGTGAATGGTGTATGTATGATGTATACTGTGTGATAGTGTGTAAGTCATGGCAATGTGATTAGCCTGTATGGCTGCACATCAATGGGTGTCACCTTACCTCAGCAGTGGCACATTACATTTAAATATATGTTCCCTGCATATTGGCATCTTATTTGTTAGTATCCATTTGATCCCCTGCGGAACGCTTCTGTAAGAAGGGGGAAATGCGTTGGCACATCATTGGAAATTTTCTTACATTGTTTATGATACCTGGGGCATTATACCATTGAACCTTCCACAACTACGTATTTTTGACTCAGAGGTTAGTGTATTCTAGGGTCTCCCCTAAAGTGGGGCTGCACCTATTGGAGCAATTACCCCGCTATCAGACAGGGTCATTAAAGGGTGAGTAATAGATTTTTATATAGGGGAGGCGTATTTACAGCCCTATTTGGAGATTGGCCCTATAATGAGGGTCTAGAGAGGGACTGAGATTTTTTTTACTGTATAACAAATTCTTATAAAATATTGGTTCTTGTCATTTCTAGTCTTGTCATTTATTCCCTTTGTTAGTGTTTTTTTTTAGAATTTGATGAATTACTGGTGTTTTATTACATAATTAAGGCGCCGTTCACACAGCATTACTTGCTCATGTTTGAGGTATCTGGCAGGATATGCTAAGGAAAGGTTCCCTGATGTGGACCGCGACATAGCCACTGTGGTCTCTTTGAGGTTAATTGAACATAGTCCTATGTGCACTACACATGCTCAATTTGCTGGTGGTATATGCTTTTCCTGCGGGACTCAGTAGTGTAATCTACCAGGGAAAGCATATTCCGCCAGCAAAGAGAGCAAATATAGTCAATGTAGAACTAAGTTTGTTCAAATAACCTCTATGGGGATGCGGCAGCTACATCCCGGTACCTTTCCTCACAGTACCCAGATGGATACCTTGAACGTGACATGTAACACCTTTTACAGAGATTGCTAATTATTTCTACATATAGCGGGCCCCAAGAGTATCTTTCTCTGTTGGGCCCGGGGTACTCCAGTCCAACACTATTTATGGGAGTATCTAACATACACAGGGCCGTCTCTTCCATTGGGCCAGGTAGGCCATTGCCCGGGGGCCCCACGATCTCAGGGGGCCCTCCCGGGCAGCCGCCTACCCTGCCCAGTGGAGCGACAGCTGGGATTCAGGCCGCAGCGCCGGATCGGAGCGTCGCCGCAGGAGGCTGGGGTTTCCCCCTGGCGGGCCCCGAGTACCGGCGCCGGTCTATGGCACAGGTCCCCCTTCATCCCACGGCTGCATGGCCGGGTCACAGACCCAGCCATGCAGCCATCACGGCCGCCGCCTGCACTGCGCGGTGTAGGCAGCTGCCGAGGCTGAACATCTGGGATCTATTGATCCCGTCTGTTCAGCTCCCAGGAGGCCGCGGGGCAGGCGCGCGATTTGATGACGTCATCGGGCGCCTGCTCCGCGGCCCTGCAGTCTGCTGTGAGCGGCCACCGGCTCCGGACGAGGAGAAGAGGAGGGAAATCAGGTGAGTAAGATTTTTATTTTTTAAAACTACTGGTCCTACCTGCCCATATACTGCCCCTGCCTGGCTATATACCTGCCCTGCCTGGCTATACACTGCCCTGCCTGCCCATATACTGGCCCTGCCTGGCTATATACCTGCCCTGCCTGCCTATATACCTGCCCTGCCTGCCTATATACTGCCCTGCCTGTCAATATACCTGCCCTGCCTGGCTATATACCTGCCCTGCCTGGCTATATACCTGCCCTGCCTGACTATACACTGCCCTGCCTGGCTATACACTGCCCTGCCTGACTATACACTGCCCTGCCTGCCTATATACCTGCCCTGCCTGGCTATACACTGCCCTGCCTGGCTATATACCTGCCCTGCCTGGCTATATACCTGCCCTTCCTGCCCATACACTGCCCTGCCTGCCCATATACTGCCCCTGCCTGGCTATACACTGCCCCTGCCTGGCTATACACTGCCCTGCCTGCCCATATACTGCCCCTGCCTGCCCATATACCCTGCCCTGCCTGCCCTTATATCTGCCCTGCCTGGCTAAATACTGCCCTGCCTGGCTATATACCTGCCCTGCCTGGCTATATACCTGCCCTGCCTGGCTATATACCTGCCCTGCCTGCCCATATACTGCCCCTGCCTGGCTATATACCTGCCCTGCCTGGCTATATACCTGCCCTGCCTGGCTATATACCTGCCCTGCCTGGCTATATACACTGCCCTGCCTGCCCTAATTACTGGCCCTATCTATATGGGGATAATACAGGAGAGGCCTACACTCTATGGGGAGATCTTACAGGGGGCCTACAATCTACAGGGGACAGCATATCTATCTACAGTGGGCCTGTAAACCTACCTACTTAATGGTGGGCAGCATTAATACCTACTTACTAGATGTGGGGCCCTATAACAGAGTTAGGAGATAGTTGGTGAAGTGCAGATAAAGTGAGGATTCTAAGATGTTTTTGTGTTACATTCTGCAGGGACGAGTGGCGGCCGGGAGAAGTGGTTATGGAGGAAAGGGAAAAAGAACGATTCAGAGAACGACTGATCAGACAGGACGTCTCCGGTGAGTCCCTGGTGTCAGGGGTTATTTTGCTACTATATTCGATTAGTGCTGTGGTCTCTGTCATGTAATAGTGACCTGAGGTGGTAATGTTTATATTTGTTTCTTTGAGTATTTTTTTTTTTGGGGGGGGGAGTTGTTAGGGTGGGAGGGGAGGTGGGGGGGGGATGGGAGGGGGGAGGGGGCCCCAGTACACCTCTCTGCCCAGGGGCCCATAGTGCTGTTAAGATGGCCCTGAACATACAGGCCCCTCAAAGTCACGTCAGAGCTGGACATGTACCTAAAAAAATGTATATTGCAAATTTTATTGAAAATGTGAAAATTACTACTACATTTCTAAGCCCCCTAATGTCATAAAAACACATTTAAAAAAATGATGCCAACCTACAGTAGGCATAAGGCTATTGCTAGTTATAAATTATTTTTGAAAATAGTTTGAAAATGGTTAATTTTTCACGGTATTTTGATATTTTTCACAAATAAACAGGCCTTTTTGGACCAAAATTTCTTACTAACTTAAAGCACAATGTGTCACACATGGATAGGAAAAAGTGTCGAAAAGTTATTCTCACATAAAGTGACACCTGTCAGATTTCAAAAATAGGGCTCTGTCAGGAAGGTCAAAACTGGCTCTGGCAGTAAGGGGTTAATCATCCTCTAACTGCTACTGTCAGAGACAAGCCAGGATGTATTGCACTTAATAAAACACCCACTAAAAAAAAGTGAAATCTGTTTATGGTAGTGTCCCTTTAATCAGGGCTGTGGAGTCGGAGTCATGGCGTCGGAGTCGGTGCCTATTTTGCAGGAGTCGGTGTCGTCATAAAATGGACCGACTACCAAAATATATAATTAGTTGGTCCAGTTAGTTCGATGCATGAGGAATGTAATTGATGACATGGAGCAGGCAAAACGCTGCCCCGGGGAAAAGATTCCGCTCCCATGGCAAACAGATTTCAGCTAAATTTTTCACCTGCTTTCAAAAAAGTAGAAGTGTTCAACCATTCATCAAAACTGACTGTGGCTGAGGCAATTCCTTTATACATTGTTAGATATGTTGCCCCTGTGATCACCGCTTTGCCCCCAACCCAAGTTAGTGTAGAGAGGCCGTTCTCTAGCCTGGAAATAATGAGATCAGATGTGAGGTCATGTATGCAGGATCTGATGGAGGTGATACTATTTCTCAGAACAAATTCAGAGACCCCACAAATGTTCCTGCAGTGTTTTGCATATTTTCAATTTTTTTATGTTTTAAAGTCAAATCCAATAAAGATATTTTACACTGACAAGCACAATGGTAACAATGTTTTGAACTTGTGACTTTAAGGCTCCATATCTCACCATCCACTACAGCTTTGTACATGAGGCTACTGTAATTTTATATACAGTCATCTTACGCGCCGGAGTTGCACTGCAGTACGGCGCCAATCCGTCGCAGTAATAACGGTAATCCACAGTTCTCATAGAGAACAGTGGATTCCGTCGCTCCTCCCCGCTCGGCGAATCCGCCGGGCGGGGAGAAAGTCACTTGCACATTATCCAGGCTTAGAGCACAAAAATGCTGACAAGGAAATGTCAGTCTGTAAACTCGTACACTTAACAACAGCTCAACAACAATTAGGAGAAAGTTTATCTAAAATATAACATTTATTTCAATAAGTTTAAAAAAATCTCTATAGAGCAAACAATGACCCAAAACATATAATCAAAAGTGCACATAAAACTAGGTATTGGATTGGAAAATTACTGTCCCTTTACAATCCTAAATTTTAGCATAGGCCCCTACCACAAAAATAGGGCACCCGCTCCAATAAAGGCGACCCTGTACGGAACCCTACCCCTACTATGCAAAGCCCCTATTATACCCTATCTGGTGAGTACAATAAAAAATCTCAGTTAACAAAAATGCCCAACATGTTTCTACCTTATTTTGTGGCTTTTCCAGGGGACTGAAAATACCAGAAATGAGAATAAAGCTCGGTTATGTTATACGAGGCCAAAAACCAAGACTCTGGGAACAAAAGGGCCCCGTATACGGGGGTATGGTGCGCCGACCTTTAAGTTTCACTTAAACATGCGCCGTGTATGGGGGAGCGGGATCGGGGGTTTGGGGGAAATTTGAGGGGTCGGGGTTTTGGGTTTGCTAACTCCACAGCCCTGCCTTTAATGGCAGTTTTAATGCCAGAAACCAGTTTTGATCAGGCTGGAGTAAATTGTGTTAGCTGTGTGGCATCCCTCTTCGTCTGACGGCAGTGTGAGATCAGCGGGCCAACGTCCTCTACCCCTTTCCCACAAACACCACTTCTTGGAATCAGTGAAAACTGCCCATTGTGCCCACGTTCCCGCCCGTTTTGGTGAGGCTGGAGTGGGTTGAGTTTGTGGTGTGGCATCCCTCTTGACCTGATGGCAGTGTGAGCTCAGTGGCCCAGGCATTTAGCCCCTCTCCTCTTAGTTTTCAGCTGTCAGTGTGTTTCTTATTCCTCAGTGTAACGTCCTTTATGAAGCGGATACGTTTTCTCATTAATGATCCATTTCAAAAACACAAGTAGATTTTTCTGTAAGAAACTTCCGCCTCGTGTGAACGCTGTGCTCTGGGTGCAGCAGGGGGTCCACACACAGGGTCCACACCGCGCACTGCTGACTGACAGCGGCGAGTGACACTACAGAGGGAAGGGGAAAGGGTGTTACTAACTAAAAGGGGGGTCCTCCGTTGTGTGGAGTCCCACACAGAAGGGGCAAGTATGTCCCCCAATTTTCCCCGTGCAGCGGAGTGGAAAAAATCCAGAAGGAGTGACTCTTCCACGCTGCGCCCCTCCCCCTCATCTTCTTCGCGGTGGAGCTGAGCGTTATTCTCTGCCTCTCGCTCACTACTTTGCAAGTGACAGGACATATCTAGAGAGCGCAGGAAGTGGGGGAGTCCTGCTGCTGGGAGTAGGGGAAGGACTGTAATGTGACTGGGATTCTACCGCCAGGACCCTGCCCTTTCTTCAGCTGAGCAGCCATGTAAGTCCCGCTATTATCGCTCTATTCTACGGTGTGTGACGATGCAGCTTTGGGCACAGTCTGTATCCATCGCCAGTGAGGGCTGAGTGTGCGGGACTAGCGGCTGCACGGGAAGCAGCTGGTTGCCTATTTGAAGACGAGCCAGTTTAAGGCCACAGAGGAGGCTGAGTGTATGTGGGGATTAGGACGCAGCGTCATGTGCTGTTTATAGCAGAGGCCACTGCTCCGCACACTAGGCCATGAGCCGCTGGAGCCCAGACTGGGGAAGGAATATCCTGAGTTCTCTCAGGCCTAAAGCAGGAGCCAGCACTAGTAAGAGCCTGGCTCTATGGTGTGAGCAATATCTGATGCTCGTCATCTCCCGGAATCATAGGAGAAGCTGTGAGCATACAAATCTCAGGAGAGTTCAGCTTGTTTCCGTAATCCTCCGGTCTGTGCTATAAGGCTGCATTCACACAGCAAAGACTGAATACCTGTTGGATTTGATCTGCGGTTTGTGGATTCGAGTGTTCCCCTTCGCACCCACGTGTTCAAGTTCTGCCCAAAAAAACGGGCGGAAGAATGAACATGTAAAGTTTTTAGGAACGCCGGCGTTCTGCACGGATTTTGTATTTAAATGAGACTGACAGTCGGTTTACAGATGGTTTTCAGATCTGAAAACCAGTGCTGCGGGGACAAGCCCTGAAAGTTCCAGTTGTAATCTGATTAGTTTCTATGAGTAACCAAGCTTTAGTTATGACCAACAGGCAATAGAAGTCCTGGGCATCCATTAGATTGGCCGTTCACCCATCTGCCGGGTATCTAACGTGGACTCTTTCGAGCCTAGGCTGCGCCCCCCACGGGCTGTGGCTCTGCACCTACAAGCCGAGGCCGTACATCTACCTTTGCATTGTATATATCAGGTGACAGCTGCAGTCTATGGGCTTGCTACTGCCTGCAATTAATAGATCTCTGGTATTTCAAGTGAACTGCTTGTGACTGGTAATGTGCAGGCGGTGGCCACTGTTTTCTTTTTGGTGCAGTCATTAACAGATCATAGAACTGGATTTAAACAGGAGACTTGACACCGCTGACAGCTGGGGAATGGCGAGGTATTTTATTAGTACAGCAGTAGTGTTGGATGATGAAGACATAGGATCAGAATCCGCCTATTTGACAGCTTTATGTCACAGCACACTTTGTGTCCGTTGTTCGTTGTTACCTCTGCCTTACTCTACATCGCTGTATGAGGGCTTGTTTTTCGTACTTTTTCACCCTATTATTATGACTGCCGGTCATAATAATATGGTTCTTATGTTTCTCCCCCCCCCCCCCGCCTTACAAGAGCCAAAACTTTTTTTGTATTTTTCCTATGTATAAGACATATAAGAGCTTTTATATCACAGGACAGATGTACTTTTTAATGGAGCCATTGACCGTACCGTAGAATATACTGGGAAACAGAATAAGAATTGTAAGTGGGGTGAAATAAAAAAAATACTTGTGCCATGTTAGTGGGGTTTTGTTTTTACGGCGTATACTCTTTGGTATAAATGATGTGTTATGTAATCTGCAGATTGATACGATTCCGGCAATACCAAATATGTATGTTTTTTGCCATGTCTTAGTACCGTAAAAAAATCCAAACATTCTCTATATCTTAAGCTTAAGCCGGAGCAATATTTTCTGCGACCTATAACTTTTTTGTATTTCCACCTTTGGACCTGAGTAAGGGGGTATTTTTTGCAGGCTGAATGACTTAAATAGCCGACTCCGCTTCCTGCTTTTACCAACGGGTGTCAGCTGCAATTAGCAGCTGAGACTGGCTTTCTATGTAGTGGGATTACTGAGTAATTACATGACGTAGAACCTTACTGGAACCAGAACATGCCTATATGTCCGGTATCAGTACCATTTACCATATCATACAATATACTGGGAAACACAATTCTTTGTGGCATGGAATGGGAAAATAATGCTATTCAGCCATTTTTTAGGGTAAGGAAGCAGTTTGTTTTTATGGAGTTTATTGTGCAGTATAAATAACCTGTTTAATCATAGGTTAGCATCAGGAGTGTGGAGTTGGTGCCTATTTTGCAGGAGTCGGAGTCGTCATAAAATGGACCGACTCCCAAAATATATAATAAGTTGGTCCAGTTAGATTGATGCAGTGCAAAGAGCAAGAGGAATTGGGTCCAGCCAGTGCTACTTCTCCCATACCTTCAGCCTCATCACATGTGGAGTGTAATTGATGACATGGAGCAGGCAAAGCACTGCCCCAGGGGAGAAGATTCCACTCGCATGGCAAACAGAATTTTACGGCGTTCACCGTACGGGTTAATTAACATGACAGATTTATAGGGTGGGTCGTTACGCACGCGGCGATACCAAATATGGGTACTTTATTTTTGATCTTTTTTGGGGCGATTGGCGTTTGTAAAGGGGAAAAGGGCATTGTACGTGTTTTTATTTTATTTTTTGTGCTTTACTTTTTTACTTTTTTTTTTTTTTTTTTTACTTTTAAAAACTTATTTTACTTTTCCCCAGAGGGGAATTGCATGAACGATCATGAGATCAGCACACTGCGTCGGGATCGCGGGCAGCAGGAGCTCACTCCGGCCATAGGGGATGCGGCATCATGCTTGTGAGCGCGCAAGATCGCCATGACGTACCCATACGTCAATTTGCAGGAACCCCTACCCAACATTGACATATGGGTACGTCAAATGTCGGTAAGGGGTTAAAAGATGAGAGGCGCCTGTAATTGACATGATAGGTAGACCTCAACTATGAGAAATAAAATGAGAAAATAAATCCCGAAAATCACATTGTCTGATTTGGAAAGAATTCATTTGCAAATTATGGTGGAAAATAAGTATTTGGTCAATAACAAAAGTTAATCTCAATACTTTGTTATATCCTTTGTTGGCAATGACAGAGGTCACATGTTTTCTGTAAATCTTCACAAGGTTGGTACACACTGTTGCTGGTTTGTTGGCCCATTCCTCCATGCAGATCTCCTCTAGAGCAGTGATGTTTTGGTGCTGTCGCTGGGCAACGCGGACTTTAAACTCCATCCAAAGGTTTTCTATTGGGTTGAGGTCTGGAGACTGGCTAGGCCACTCCAGGACCTTGAAATGCTTCTTACGAAGCCACTCCCTCATTGCCCTGGCGGTGTGCTTGGGATAATTGCCATGTTGAAAGACCCAGCCACGTTTCATCTTTAATGCCTTTGCTGATGGAAGGAGATTTGCACTCAAAATCTCACGATACATGGCCCCATTCATTCTTTCATGTACTCGGATCAGTCGTCCTGGTCCCTTTGCAGAGAAACAGCCCTAAAGCATGATGTTGCCACCCCCATGCTTCACAGTAGGTATGGTGTTCTTTGCAGGGCTGTGGAGTTGGAGTTGGAGTCGGAGTCGTCAAAAAATGGACCGACTCCCAAAATATATAATAAGTTGGTTCAGTTAGTTTGATGCAAAGAGCAAGAAGAATTTTGTCCGGCCAATGCTACTGCTCCCACATCTTCAGCCTGATGACATGGAGCAGGCAAAGCGCTGGCCCAGGGGAAAAGATTCTGCTCCATGGCAAACACATTTTAGCAAAATGTTTCACCTGTTTTCAAAGAAGTAGAAGAGTTCAACCATTCATCAGACCTGACTGTGACTGAGGCAATTCCTTTATACCCTGACATTGTTAGAGATGTTGCCCCTGTGGTTATCGTTTTGCCCCCAACCCAAGTTAGTGTAGAGAGGCCGTTCTCTAGCCTGGAAATAATGAGATCAGATGTGAGGTCATTTATGCAGGATCTGATGGAGGCGATACTATTTCTCAGAACAAATTCAGAGACTCCACAAATGTTCCTGCAGTGTTTTGCATAATTGCAATTTTTTGTGTCCTAAAGTCATACCCAATAAATATATTTTACACTGACAAGCAAAATGGTAACACTGTTTTGAACTTGTGACTTTCAGGCTCTATTTCTCTCCATCCACTACAGCTTTGCTTGAGGCTACTGTAATTTTATATACAGTCATCTTACATATCTTATACAAAAATTTGACTTGCAAATATTTAGCATCTGCTTAGTTATAGTTTTGCTCCTAAGCAAAATCCACCTTTTGGTTTTCAGTTCTGCCTGAATCCTTCTGGGCTCTGAATCAGATTCAAAAACATATTGACCAAAATCTGATCCCAGGTCTCTTCTACACATACCCAATGTTGGTGCAGACTGGACGGATACAAATACAGCTTTTTCTTCAACTCTACCCACAAGTGTTCAAAAGATCAAAACGTTGTTACCCTTTTGCTTATCAGTGTCTGTTCTAACTAAATAGCTTGATTATTGTATCATAAGGTGATAAACAGCCTGATGGGACCATTTTACTACAGTAAAGTTATTACTTAAATAATCGCCGTATATGAGGGAGTCCGAGTCAGGAGTCGGAGTCAGAGGTTTGGGAAATTGAGGAGTCGGGGCTTCGGCTTGCCGACTCCACAGCCCTGGTTCTTTGGATGCAACTAAGCATTCTCTCTCCTCCAATCACTACAAGATGTGTTTTTACCAAACAGTTCTACAGTTCTGACTATATCCCATTCTCCCAATAATCTTCTGGATCATCCAAATGCTCTCTAGCAAACTTCCGACGGGCCCGGACATGTCCGGGCTTAAGCCGGGGGACCCGTCTGGCACCGCAGGAACTGCGGCCCTGGCGGGGTAGAGTGTTACTGCGGGTAGCCTTTGTTACGTTGGTCCCAGCTCTCTGCGGGTCATTCACTAGATCCCCCCGTGTGGTTCTGGGATTTTTGCTCACTGTTCTTGTGATCATTTTGACCCCACAGGGTGAGATCTTGCTTGGAGCCCCAGGTCGAGGGAGATTATCAGTGGTCTTGTATGTCTTCCATTTTCTAATTATTGCTTCCACAGTTGATTTCTTCACACCAAGCTGCTTGCCTATTGCAGATTCAGTCTTCCCAGCCTGTTGCAGGGCTAAAATTTTATTTCTGGTGTCCTTCAACAGCTCGTTGGTCTTCACCATAGTGGAGTTTGGAGTGTGACTGTTTGAGGTTGTGGACAGGTGTCTTTTATAATGATAACAAGTTCAAACAGGTGCCATTACTACAGATAATGAGTGGAGGACAAAGGAGCCTCTTAAAGAAGTTGTTACAGGTCTGTGAGAGCCAGAAATCGTGCTTGTTTTTAGGTAACCAAATCCTTTTTTTCCACCATAATTTGCAAATAAATTCTTTCCAAATCAGACTATGTGATTTCCTCTATTTTGTTTTCTCATTTTGTCTCTCATAGTTGAGGTCTACCTATGGTGTCATTTACAGGCGCCTCATCTTTTTAAGTGGGAGAACTTGCACAATTTGTGGCTGACTAAATACTTTGTTTCCCAACTGTAGAATCCGCAAAACCCTGACTGTAAGGCCCTGTACACACGACCAGATTTGCCCGCGGGTTCCGACACGGTTTCCGCGGCCAAAACCGCGGCAAAATCGTGCCTAGTTTATTAACATGGTTACCTATTGGAAACCGCGTTAATATTCACATGCTGCGGGTTTGGCCGCGGCCTTGCCACACGTGTTTGAGAACTCTCCTGTCAATTCTTGACAGGTAGTCCCCAGCGCAATGGCCGCGGCTGGCGCCGCGGTTTGCCCCCTGCCTACTAATTTGCATGGGGGCAAACCCAAGCCGCACCCCAAACCACGCCCCACTTGCGCCGCAACCACGCACAGTGCCCGCGCCGCAAACCCGCGTCGGGAGGCCAGGACGAGACTTGACCGCGGCGAAAGCCGCAGCCAAATCCGTTGTGTGAACATGCCCTAACCAGTGTGTTTAGCCTGCAATAGAAAATCCAAGCTGTAGTCTACAAAGCACGGATTTTCTATTCCACCGGAATATAGAACATGTCTTCCGGCGGATTCTACTACACTTGTGTGTACTGGGCTGACCTAAAATGGACTGCATTTAAAAACCGTGGTATGGCGATGTTAAAATGCCGTTGGATTTCTGACAGCATTTTAACATTAGCTGTGTAGGCATAGCCTAAATACAGTACAAATAACAATTGCAAAGCATCTTCCCTTATAACTCTGAATGTTCCATCCAGAAATGAATTGAATAAGTCAAGTGAGTGTTTTAGTTTTCAGGGGGGTGCGTCCCTGCAGACACTGGAGCATATTTATCAAGGCAGTTGCGCAAGAATTCTGACACAATTTGCACCACCAGTAACGCCTTACTTGCTTTACACCACATCTACTATGTGTTTTAGACAGTTTTCTGACACTTCTGCATCTCGTCTGACAAAGGGGTGTGTCCTCGGTAAAAGGGGCGTGAGCGCATACAAAAAGAGGCGTGGATTAACATGTGCCAGAATTTTGTTGCAGTTAGGCTATGTTCACACGGTGTATTTGCAGGGCGTAATTACGCCCCGCAATTACGCCCGGGGCGGGAGCGGGGGACTTTGCAGGGGGCCAGCACTTCGCCGGCCCATAGACTTGAATTGCCAGCGGCGCGTATACGCCGCTAGTAATTCACATGTCAATTATCTCCCCCCTCGGCGTATTCGCCGAGCAGGGAGAGGAGACGTAATCCATAGTTCTCTGAGAGCTGTGGATTACCGTAATGAATGGGCCGTTTTCAGCCTGTAATTTGCGCACTTCGGCGCGTAATTACGGACCGAAATACGGCCCAAACTTAGCCGTGTGAACATAGCTTAAGTGGCATAAAAGCCAGCTTAATGGTGGTACAAAGTTAGACAGTTCTAGCCTGCACCAGATTTAACCCCTTACCGACATTTGACGTTTCCATACGTCAAGGTCAGGTAGGGGTTCCCGCAAATTTACGTATGGGTACGTCATGGAGATCTTGCGAGCTCACAAGCAGAGCTCGCAAGATCGCGGCATGGGACCAGCGGTATATTACTGCTGGCATCATGCCGCATCTCCCACGGCCGGAGTGAGTTCCAGCCGCGGGTGATTAACCCTTCGATGCAGGGCCAAGGCTCCGACTCCTCAATTTTCCTGACTCCGACTCAGACTCCCACTCCCTCATATATGGCGCATGTTTAAGTGATAACTTTACTGTAGTAAAATGGTAATATCTGGCTGTTTATCACTTTATGATACAATAATTAAGCTATTTAGGTAGAACAGACACTGACGAGCAAAAGGGTAACAATGTTTTGAACTTTTGACTTTCACACTCTATATCTCACATCCACTACAGCTTTGAACATGAGGCTACCATCATTTTATAGACAATCATCTTACCTATCTTATAGATACATTATTTAGCATTAGCATCTGCTTATTTCTGCAGTTGTAACTGCATTGTGCTGCATTGTTACTGTTTTGCTCCTAAAAATCAAAATTTGGCCTTCAGCACTGCCTGAATCCTTCTGGGCTCTGGATCAGATTCAAGGCATGTCTTGACCAAAATCTGATCCCAGGACTCTTCTAGACGAATACAGCTTTTTCTTCAACTCTAAGGCTAGGTTCACACGGCTTATTTTGGCGCGGATTGGTGCCGTACTGCGAGCCGGATTTGCACTGCAGTACGGCGCCAATCCGTCGCAGTAATTACGGTAATCCACCGTTCTCATAGAGAACAGTGGATTCCGTCGCTCCTCCCAGCTTGGCGAATCCGCCGGACGGGGAGAAACTGACATGCACATTATCCAGGCGCAATACGCGCCGTGGATAATGCAAGTCTATGGGGCCGGCGGGCCGCGTCCCCGCCTCCGCCCCTTATTCAAGCCGGAATTGCGAGCGCAATCCGGCTCGCAATTCCGTCTTGAATAAGCCGTGTGAACACGGCCTAAGGGTATGTTCACACAGTGTATTGCGGCGCGTACAGTACGCGCCGTAGTTCACAGTGTGCTTTGGGGGCTCGTGCTGATCAGCGCGTACTCACGAGGCGCAGGGTGGCCGGCAGGCAGCCAGCCGGCCCCATAGATATGCATTATTCGCGGTGCGTAATTGCCCTAAGTAATTGACATGTCACTTATCTCCCTGCGCGTACAATACGATCATATTGTACGCGCGGGGAGAGGAGGCGTAATCCATAGTTCTCTTTGAGAGCTATGGATTACCGTAATTATGGGACGCATTTCCTTGCATATTAAGCACAGTACGCCGCCAAATACGCTGCAAAATGCGCTCCAAAATAAGCCGTGTGAACATACCCTAAGTGTTGGATTAGGGACTGTGGAGGTCAATACAACAACTCTACTTCATTGTCATTGAACCATTTCTTCAACCTTGATGTATGCTTTAGGTCATTGTCCTGCTGGACACTGTTGTCCTCCTCATCCCCATAGTACTCGAGTGTATGAAATAACTCATCTTGTAGGATACTCGCATATAGCTCAGCATTGAGAACAACATTGATTCTGGTCAAGTATCCAACACCTTTGGCTGTAAAACATTCCCATGTCCTCAGTCTTCCTCCACTGAACCTGACAGTTCTTCCAGCTTCCCGATCCATTAGCTCCCTCTTCCCTTAATACTTCCAAACCCATTTGCCCCCATCAGAGCCCGGTCTATTGAGTTTCATCTCTTCGCTCCAAATCACCAGTTTCCAATCTTCCATTTTTCGTACTTTTTGGCAAACTCGGGCCAACGCTTCTTATGATGAGATTGAAGTCGAGGCTTCTTCCCCTTTTTTCGAGCCATCGTTCCAGACCTGAGTAATGCGTTTTGTCCGGTGCTATTAGGGAATTTGAGAACAGGTTGTAATTTGTCCCACCACCAGGAGCAAAACAATAACAATGCAGTTACATGAGAAGAATCTGTAGAACTAAGTAGATGCTAAATAGGTGAAGGTAAAAGTTATGTTTGAGATAGCTAAGATGATTGTCTCTAAAATGATGGGAGTCTCACATTGAAAGCTACAGTGGATGGTGAGATATGGAGCTTGAAAACAAGACATGGAAACCTCTAAAGAAGCATTTATACTATCTACAATACATGAAAATGTCCTTAAACAGCTCTGTATACGTAAAAATAAAAAAGTTACGGCTATTAGAAGATAGCGATGCATAAATATTGTTTTACGCAAAAAACACTTATAAAAAAAAAAAAAAGTACCTCCACATAAAAAAAAAAAACTATATAAATTGGGTATCGCCATAATCGTCTCGACCCAGGGAGTTAAACTAACTTGTCATGGATACTGCAAGGTGACCGCTGTTAAAAATAGAAAAAAATACTAGGATTTCAGTATTTTCTTTATCCTGCCTTCCAAAAAACGGATTTAAAAGCGATCAAAGCCTTGTTCCTCCAAAAATGATACCAATAAAAATATCAACTCATCCCACAAAAAACAAGCTGCTATACAGCTCCATACACAGAAAAATAAAAAAAAGTTATGGCTCTCAGACTGCGGCGATGCACAAACGTGTTTTCCCTTTTGAATAAAAGTGATTTTATTGTGTAAAAGCAGTAAAACATTAAAAAATATACAAATTGGGTATGCTCTGAAATGTTATTGACCTCTGAGTAAAGCTAGGTCAATACCACTGGTGACCGCTGTAAAAATAAAACTAAAAAATACTAGGATTGCTGTATTTTGTTCAAAATGCTCACAAAAACATTAATTAAAAAGTGATCAAAGCCGTCATGGTAGCCCATAAGGCACCAATAAAATTCAAACTCATCCACAAAAAAAAGCCATAATATTCTTGTATACAGAAAAATAAAAAAGTTATGGCTGTCAGTATAGGACAACATAAAAATGCAATTTTTATGAACGCATTTCTATTGTGTAAAAGTAATAAAACATCAAAAAACTATATAAAATGTATAATTGGCAAATGTACGACCCCACCCCATAGTAAAGTTATCTGTCTTAATCTACGGAAACACTGTCAACAAATGAAGCAAAAAAAATGGCGGAAACTGCGTTTTTTTTTCCCGTATTTCATGGACCAATGCTAAAAAAATATGGATACACTGTGCAACCAATGTACAATACACCCCTAGATGAATCATGGGGTTTTGAATCTAAATGAGGCAATTCTGGAGGTTTCACCTGCTCTGTTGTGGGGGCTTGCGAAGCACATGACCCACAAAATCTGGTTCCAAAAAGCAAAATAGTGATCTCTTGTAGCCTGCATTGCGGCCCAAACAGCAATTACAAATGTAGGGTATTGCCGAGATGGGAGATTGCATAAACACAATTTGGTATGTCCCTTTTCCAGGGATTCTTGTAAATATTAAACATTTCAGCTGAAAATTGGAGATTGTTGGAAAAATAATTTTTTATTATTTTCAGACTAACGCTCAAATATTGTGAAACACTTGTGGGGTCATATATCACTGCACCCTGGATACACTTCCTTAAGGGATGTAGTTTCCAATATGGGGTCTTTTTAGGGGCGTTTATTAAGTTTTAACGCAAACCAGGGTGGATTTGATTTAAATCTAACTGATTTAAATCACAATTTAAATCCCGATTTTAAATCATAGTCAGTTAGGTTGATTTAAAATCAGTGATTTAAATCAAAGTTTTTAACTAAATAGTTCTTGTATTGTAACATGCAAGTAGATGAAGATTTTAGAATACTATTTATATTTCACTTTTTTCCAGTTTCATGGTTATCATTCATTATTTGGACACCTCTGTTCTGTTGTATTAGGAAGGAGAAAAAATCATCTGACCTTTAATAACACTTAAATAGATTTATTCAATGCGAAAACATATAACAACTGCTGTTAAAAGTGAAATCATTTCTTGAAACAGTCTTAAATCCAGGTGAAGTGACTTCCACCAGTTTACTGGTGTTGACCTTCCATAAAATATCTTCTGCAAAAATATATTTCTTTGAATGTTCCCTTAGCTTGAAGTTTAAAATGTTGGCACTGAAAGATGGTTGAGTGCTGGATACATGTCATAGCGCTAATCCTTCATCTCAGACTTTAGGTTTTGACCTGTTAATTGGGAGATTGACCATATTTGCAAAAAATGAGTGGAGTCGGTGCTTGTCATTCGTTTGTTTACTGCTTGTACAAATTTTATTCTGTCCATGTGTAGTTCTGTTTTTTAAGTGTTCACTGAATCCTTCAAATTTAACAGCATCGCAATAAACAGTGCTATTATTCTGTATTTTGTTTAAAGTTGAGGAGATGGGTTTCGGAAGTCGCATTGTCAACAAATTCTCTTACGGCCCAGGTTGTGGATTTTGGCCGTGACAGAAGCATCTATTTTATCTCGATTTTCTTCACAAAGTGTCATCGAATAGGCAGTTTTTGATATCCTGTCAAAACAGTCCACCCAAGAGTTCCATCTAACATCTTTGTGGGTGCGTTAGCTTGGTTAACCATCTTTTAGAGCTGCTAATGCTGCAGCAAATTGATTATTACGGAAGTATTTAGATTTTCAACAACATTTAGCCTTTATTTTGGAACACTTAAGTCTTGGCTAAGAGGTGCAGAATGAGCACTGGACCATATGTTATTAGGCGCTTGGATTCCCTCATGCTCTTCTAATCTCTTCTATCTTGGATACGTTTGCAGATTGTCAGTGGGACCAAGCGTACTAGAATTGATTTTTTGTTCACATGGTGTTATAGCTTTTACTGCCAACTTCTTGTAAGAATTCTGATGTGTGTGAATTCCTGAGTTATCGTTGTTTGTGCAAGGAGACTTTACTTCTTCTGTGTTATACAAGCCACCTACATAGGATCATTGTGGATTTACTCCACCCAATCAATACTTGGTTAACAATTTTATCAGAGTGTTGCACATTGCTCATTTCTCTGTCATACTTTGAACCAGCAGTTCCCTGCAACATCAGCTCTTGCTGGGTGGATGTTCCTGTTTCATGATGACATATTAATGAAATGTGGGTTCTCTGTCAGGACGAAAGAAGGAGTTGTTGTGCATAATAAACTGGGCAATTTTTACAACAATCAACTTTTTCTTAATTGCTAGTTCTTATTCACAAACTATCTTTGGTGTTAGGAGGTAAAGGTTTTTTTTCTTCCTTTTGGGTGATGGTGATATGAGGTGTGGGTGTCTGATGAAGATGCTGTGCTAATGATGCACTATCTGGATGGATAACTCTGAATGTAGAAACAGGATGGATGGTGATTTGGAGGTGGATAGATATCCAGAATCATGAATTCCTAAACCAAAAAGTCAATGTGTTATTTTATGTTTATAAATTTTTGCTTTTTGTACACAAAAATCACTGCCTGCCCAATATGGAATATTTGTTTTCTTATCATATGTACAAATGACAGTAACATGCAGTAATAATAAGAAATATAATTTTTTCTCACATGACAGTTCGTCTTTAGAAATATGATTCAATAAAAATGTTTTCAACCTGGAGATCCTGCCTGCTTAAGAAAGTGTTTTCTTTGGTGATCTTTAATCACCGCATTCTCATGGAATGTTGCCTCATTCGCGCCACCAGGCTTGCATCTCTTTGTTGCATCGTTAGCATTTTGCACGCATGCCTGCTCTTACGATAGGGAAGTAGCTTCATTAAAGATATTCCCAATCTGCGGTCTCTTTACGGCCTGTGCTATTATAAGGAAAGAATGGAATAAACTCAGATCTACAACCAAAGATCCAGGATTGTCTGTCTGTGGCTTTATGCTCAGTATTGTGCTAATAGTTTCATTCATTTTCTTGTTGTTGGCCCTTCTCCTCCTACACTTAGATTCACATTTCTTTGTGTTGTTGGCAGATCTATTCCCCACCCAACCAATCAGAAACTATTGTTAAAACTTCTTGGACTTGGCACTGAAGGGGTTGATTTGTATTCATAGGTTGTAGAACAATAGGATTAGGTCTTTTTTCTCAACTTCTGTTGTTGAAAATTTTTGTGTGAAGAAGAGAGGGACCTTGCGGAGTCAAATTCAGTTCAGAACTGGTTAAGTAAAGCGAGCGTTTCTGAAAATATGGAGTGGAAACTGCCACTAATCTACAGAAACCTCTGGAAGAGCATGGCTGTGAATGTTACCTATACAGCCTTTATTTCTAACGAGTTAAACAATCAGTTTATTCATGATGGAAGAACTTAGGATGGTAAAATATTTTCCTCAAAAAAGCAGTTTATTGAAAAAAATCTGATTTCAATCAAAAAAAATCCGATTTAAATTCCAAAACATATTGATTTGTATCACCCTGACGCAAAACATGCAACCTGAAATGGCGCCTAAATCAAAATGTAATGAAAATGAGGACCCCAGAGTCTGTAGATGTCCTCCTATTCTGGGGGCCTGTGGTTGAGCAAAGTAGTGCACTAGCCCACATATGGGTTATCTCTGAAAAGTTCAGAATCTGAGGAATTGTTTGTTGAATTGTAATTTACTGGTCAAAGTCTACCGTTGTTCCAGTGAATATGAATCAAAACTGAAAATCACAAATAAAATGAAATTTGAAATTTCACCACGACTTTGCATTAATTCTGTGAAATATCTAAAGGGGTAATAACAAAACTTCTTAAATGCTTTTTTAAATACTTAAGGCCTCGTTCGCTCGGCTTAATTCGCCGCGGATTTGACGATGAGATTGACGATGTCAAATCCGTTGGCAAATCAGTCAGAATATGTAACAGCCCATTTTCTATTGATTTCAATAGAAATAGGTCGGTTCACACGACGCGTATTTCGTGCCGGATTAGCGCCGCGATTGACGACGGCAATCGGACGGAAAAAACAAATGTGCATGTTGTCTATTATTTACGATACGGCATTCACACTACAATGAATGGAGATGGGGAAAAATCCGATTTTTACTTAGGGGAAATCAGTTCAAATACTTGCCACAACTTAGTGACACTTTTTGCAGCTGATTTTCACACTGATTTCAGGAAGTATTTCGATCGGCAAATCGATGTAAAACGATCTGAAATAAGCCGTGTGAACATAGCTAAGGGGTTCTGTTTCTTAGATGGAGTCATTA
>JAODAL010055410.1:0-23980 GCA_025379985.1 Phyllomedusa bahiana
AAATTTTGCGCTCGGGCGGCTGCGCCCCCGGGGCCCCCAGCCCCTGATTGAAAAAAGGGGGCCTGCTTACGGGGCCCCCTTTTTTCCCCGGGGCCCCAACAGGATAACTGGCTGTACCCTTTTGGGCGGGCCTGCCTGAAAACACCCACTATTTCAAAATAAATTTGCGGGCCCAGTGAAGGAAGACTTGTGCTTCCTGACCTGACACCTTTTTTGCCTCAGTGCTCTGCAACAGAAAACTAACTAACTTTTTGCCCCCGGGCCCCACAAGATCTTTTTTCAGATTGGGTATTTTTTTCAGCCTGGCGCAAAACTCCTCCCCCCAACCTCTGGGGGGGTATTATAAGCACAGCTTTCAAGAACACCCCGGGGGAAAACGGGAGTACACCCAGCTAAATCTGCAAGCCTCCTTACGCCCAAAAAAAGCGCTAGGAGCTTCTTCTGTGACAAAACAGGGATCCCCTTCTCAAATTATTAACCTGGCCCTTAAATCCTACTAAAAATGCCTTTTTATCCTGGTGAATACCTTTGTAATCTTAAACCCCTGATGCCGGGACTTTTTCAACAAAATAAGCAAAAATTTAAACGACTTGCCCCTTTCTCATTATTACTGCACTATTGTGGCAGCTCTGCAAAGGATCTCTCCCCCCTTTAGACTTAAAAAACTAAAAGGAAAAAATTTACCGGGGCTTTTTTGATAACTAACTTTTTCCCCCAACACTGAAGTTCTCTGGGGGGAACAAATACTTCATTTCTCCGGAACCCCTCTGCACTACTCCTCACAGGAGACTTCCCTACATGCCAACTTCCCGTTTTGGGGGGGGGGCCCGCTATTTGGGGCCCCCCCCGCCCTCCCGGGGGGAGTTGGCATTCCTCCCCCCCGCCAGCAGGCGGCGGGGGCCCCTTTAAAATTCCCCGCGGCAAGAGAGCGCTGGGGCCTACTCTGCGCCGCCGGAACCCTCCTACAGGCGGTAAAGCGGCCGAGCGGCCGCCCCCCCCCGCGGCCCCAAAACGTGCGGGAGGAGGGGCAGGAGGGATCGCTCCCTCCTCCCCTCCTCCCCCTGTATGTACGGCCCCGGTGTTCGCCGCACTCAGGTCACATCACAGAGGAAGTGACGCACGGTGCAGGGGAGTGACGCGTGGCTGCTCTCATTTCCCCCTGCCGCTAAAAAGGATCGGGCAGGAGCGGCCCGCGTGCGGGAGCCTGGAAAGGTAAGTGGATTTTATTTATTTTATTTTATTGTTTTAGGGGGCTCTCCCTGGCTAACAGAGGGGGCAATACCGGGGCAACATGGGGGCTCACCGGCAACAATGGGGCAAACTGGCAACAAGGGGACTACTGGCAACAGGGGGGGGCACAAACCTGGCAACAAAGGGGGAACTCCCGGCTAACGATGAGGGCATACCTGGAAAACAAGGGGGCACTACCTGGAAAAGGGGGGACATCTACCTGGAACAAAGGGGGACTACTCAACAGATGGGGGCACTACCGGCAACAGAGGGGGCACTCCCGGGCAACAAGGGGGGGCACTACCGGGGCAACAGGGGGGGACTACTGGCAACAAAGGGGCCCCACCGGGGCAAACAGATTGGGGGCACTCCCTGGCTAAAGATGGGGCACTACCGGGCAAAGAGGGGGGCACTCCCGGGGCAACGAGGACATCTACCTGGCAACAGAGGGGACTCTCCCTGGAAAACAGAGGGGGGCACTACCGGGAAAAAACAGTGGGGCCCCCCCTGGCAACAGAGGGGGCACACCTGCAAAAAGGGGGGGGGCCCCCTGTAAACAGAGGGGACATCTACCGGCAAACAAGGGGGGAACCTGGCAAAAAAAAGGGGGGGCACTCCCGGGGAACCAATGGGGCCTACCGGGGCAACAATTTTGGGGGGCATACCTGGCTAACAAGGGGGCCTCCCGGCTAAAAATGGGGCACCAACCTGGCTAACAAGGGGGGCCCTCCGGCAACAAAGGGGGGCACCTACCTGGCAAAAAAAGGGGGGCATCAACCTGGCAACAAATTTGGCTCTACGGGCTACAGAGGGGCATCTACTTGGGTAAAAGGGGGCATCTACCGGCCTTAAGGGGACTAAACCCGGTTAGGGGGGGGTACTACCTGGCTATAAGGGCATCTCCTGGCTTTTTTTTCCAAAGCCGTTATCAGTTAGGGGAGTGGGTGTGGCTTTTTGAAAGGGGCGTGGATACCGACAAGATGGGGTGTCCATGCCATTTTTGCCGCGGCGCGCAGCGCACCGCCCCTAAGGGGCTCCGCTTTTTCATTTTCAAAAGTTTTTAACTTGACTATACCCCAAAATCCCACTTTGAAGCCTAAATCATGCACAAAAAAAAAAAGCAAAAAAAAAAAAAAAAAACACGAAATTGTTTTTCTAATCTCTCTCCCACTCATGGGGGGGACCTCGAAGAAAACAATCAAAAAGAAGCCTCCCAACTCCGAATTTTCAAAAAAAACCCCCTTCAATTTCCCGGGGGCGGAAAAAATGGTTACCGTTCCCCCCTTTTACTCCCTTTTTTGCATCCCCAATCTGTAGATAGGAAAGCCAAGACCCCTGGATTCAATAAACTTTCGCAGCAAAAAGAGAAGTTCCCTCTTTCAGAAAACACTGAAGGGGACTTTTAAACAGAGTGGGAGATTTCCCCCTCTGAAATCCAGAACCTGGTTGCCAAACAACCCTGTTAAAGAAAAAAAGGCTGAACTTACTACATCCCCAATTCCAAAAGGACACAAATCGCCCTAAGAAGAAGTTTAGTTATCTGCCAAAGTTTAGAACTTAAGACCGCTCAGCGTAACAAAATTCCCCCTAAGAGGAATTTGATCGTTTAAAATAAAACCCCCCTCAGTTTCTTTCAGACCATGTCCCATTGCCTCCCCGGGGCACAGAATTAGAGCTCACGTAGACCGGAATCACGCCTCCCCAAAACCTAAAAAAATTGCTGCCTCCCTTCCCAAGGGAAAAGTCAAAAAAACACTTTTTTCGCACCAAAAATAATTTCCCAAGGCCATAAGGAAAAGGGGAACTCCAGATAGATTCAAAATATCTCAATTTTTCCGACCTTCAGCAGGGGCTATGCTCCAAAGATAAGAAATTTTCCCCCCTTCACGAAAATTTTCAAGATCTTTGGGGTTTCCCTTTCCCTGGGGATTTTTTCCTGTAAAAATTTAAGTCTTTTGGATAAAAATTACCCCCTTTCTTACCCCCTCAAAACGAAAGATCTTTTGCCAAACTTTGGATTCTCACAACCCCCCATCCAATACTCCCCCAAGAATAAGAAGAGAAACCCAAAAAAATTTCCCATTTTGGGCGGAAAACAAAAAAAAGCCAGATCTGGTCCAACAATGAACCAGGATTTTGGGGGAATGCCAAATTTATATTCTCCCTGGGGTCAACGTTTTAAAATCATTTATATTTTTTCTAAATTTTTCTTTTTTTCGGTTTCTGTGACCCTGCGCCCCCTGCGTGGGCTATTTTTCCCCCTTGGAAAATTTTTTCCCATTTTTTGGGAACTCTGTTTTTTTTTTTTTTATTTTTTTTATAATGTTATGTCTTACGCTTGCATTCACAGTTTTAAAGGTTTTTCAGTTTTTTTTGCCATTAGCTATGATGTGTTTCTTACCTTTTATAGTTTTCTCTCTCTCTCCAGGAGTTGTGACCGCACATTTTTCGGCTTTACCCTCTTACCCAACCGGCACATGGGTTAAAATGAAACTCTTTAAATGTTAAAGGACTTAATTTACCCTTTAAAAGGGCAACCCCGGAGAGACTTTGAAAACCAAGAGAATTGTATGTCTCCAAGAACACACCTGAGGGAAACTAATTTCCCCCTAGGGCGACATAAAAAATTCCCAGACCATCTTACCTCCTTTTTTACAAAAAAAAGGCAGGGGTGGCAGTCTTTATTAAAGAAACTTTACCTTTTCCCCTAAGCAAAGTGATTATTGATGGAACGGTAGATACTTATTTTGCACTGCTTAAATGAGTTGAGTACAAACCCTTGCCACCTCTAGCGCCAAAGCGCACACGATTTATTCAGGGTAATTTTAAAGCAAAGTCCCTGACGGGGCACCCCCTTATGTGCGGGGCTTTTAATATGGGGATCGATAAGGACATAGACAAGCCCCCCAACCCCTCCATAACACAGGACTTGAAGTCTTTATTTAAACGGGAAAACTTACAGATCCATGGCGGTCTCGCATCCCAGGGGAAAAGACTTTCTTTTACGGCCCCGAATAAAACCTACCACAATAACTTTTTTCTTTTAATGACAACCCTATCCCGTCTTTTTCCCGGGCATAGGCATTAGAACTGGGCGGGCCATGCCCCGTCTCCCTCACGCTAGGAAACCCAATTTTTCTCCCAAACTTAAACCTTGGAGACGAACACCTATCGTGAAATCGGTCCCAATGTTTTATGACTTTCGAGATTCCTTTAAAAGGAATATTTTGACTTGAAATGCACTTCTGTTCACGCCTTCCACTCTCTGGGGCCCCACAAGGCGTTTCATCAAGGTATTTTCCTTAAAATTGCATTAGGGAAAAACGCAAAAGGGGAGAGAAATCAAAAAGAACGTTAGAAAAAACCCGAAACTGATGCCTTGCAAGAAATCCCCCTTTTCCCCTTAAACATTTAAAAACTTGCGTTCTTTTTAAAACATCAATTGCAACTTTTCCTACATTTCCCAATCCCCCTTTTATTTCTAATGGATACCATCGCCAAAGTAAGGGCCTTTCGGCTGCCTTTTAGTTTAAAAATGCAGACGGGGAAGGTTAAACAGACTACATGCTCAAAGGGAAATGGAGATGGCCTAATAATCCTTCTCGGTAGGGAATGGTGGAAGGCATCAAATCTCAACCTCTTAGACTCAAATTGCGTTAATTCTCTTGGCCCTTTCAAGGGGAAGATTCCACCTATGGTGGTTCTTACTCCAGTGCGAACTGCACTATATTTTCCCAGGATCTTCTAAGATGTGCTGGAGAACTGTGGTAATGGCTGGTTGCCTAGTCACATATTGTGGTGGTCTTGCCCAGTGATTACATCTTTATGGATTCAGGGTTTGAGGGTTTGATTTCAGCTATTTTATTGTCCCACAATTCATTCTCACACAAGAACTTGCCATTATTAGACATTGGTATGGATGAAATTTCCTTATTCTTATCAAAACGGTGATTCAACTATTTTAATTGCTACCAGACTACCATTGCTCAGTTATTGGAAGTCATTCCCTAACACCAAACTTCATAGAGGTTGTCAATAGGGTTAATATTACAATTTCACAGTGATTTGAATCTCATAAACTCCACCCTCTTAGTGTCGATAAACAGAGACAAAAGTGGGATGATTTGGATGAGCTCGATTTTGCTTATTAATTGCTCTATGATTACTTTCTTACCTGTGTACTTTTATTGAATTTACTTGCCTTTCTTATATAAAAGAGAACTGTTGGTTTTAAGATGTAGACTTATCTGGCTTTGTTTATCAGCATGAGTTTTGATTTCCTAGTAATACATGGCTTATTATTGTTTTTACCTGTTTTTGTTTTGGATTATTTTCTGGACTATGTCCTGTTTTTTCTTCCTCTGTAAACAAAATTTTCTTCAATTAAATAATTTAATGTTAAAAAAAAATAAAAAACACGCCTACAAGCTGCGTAATTTTTGGTTGCTACAATTTCTTTTGCGCAATTTACATCCATGGGTTAATTAAGCGTTGTTCTGCTGTTGTGGTACTAAAACAAATTTCTTTTTCACCGCAAAAAGAAATTTTGCCTGTACCATAATTCACAACCAAAGGTTAATTACAAGTTTTTCTGTTGTTGTGTACCGTAAAATACACGCCATTTTAACACGCTACAAAGCTGGTAATTTTTGGTTGCTCATTTCTTTTGCGCAATTTAGATCCAGGGGTTAATTAAGCATTGTTCTGCTGTTGTGGTCACTAAAAGAAACGTTCTTTTTCACCGCCTAAAAAGAAATTTTGCCTGTAGCATAATTCACAACCGAAGGTTAATTACAAGTGTTTGTGTTGTTGTGTACTGTAAAATACACGCCATTTTAACACACTACAAAGCTGGTAATTTTTGGTTGCTCATTTCTTTTGCTCAATTTAGATCCAGGGGTTAATTAAGCGTTGTTCTGCTGTTGTGGTCACTAAAAGAAACGTTCTTTTTCACCTCCAAAGAAGAAATTTTGCCTGTAGCATAATTCATATCCGAAGGTTAATTAAGCCTGTTTGTGCTTTTATATTCAGTAAAATACACAGTGTTTTTAAACGGCACATACAAGTAAATTTTTCCTGGCCATTTGTGGAGCGCAATTTATATCCAAGGGTTACCCAAGCTTGTTAGTGGGTTCATTTGGAGTGGCAGGCTCTTCACCTGCGAGTGGCAGTGGCACAAACATCTCTGGAGCAGGGCCCAGGTCGCAGCACAGCAAGGGGACGTCGCAGCAGGGGTCACTCGGTGAGGCCACAACTGCCGCTGTCATCTAGCGGCTGTGTGTTGTTCAACAACCCAAGGGTTCTTGATTGGTTGACTAGGTCATCCACTTCCTCCCAGATGACATCTGACAACCCCAGCCAAGAGTCGGTGGGAACTTCAGAAACAAAACTTAGTTGGCATGGCCCGGGGGGGGGTCAGCGGCCCTCACCTGTCCTCAAACCGCCTCTGTCCCATCCGGTTCCCTCAGCCAGAGATCTACTATGTGGTCTGGGCTCAGTGCCACCATACAGCTAGGATGAGGAGGACAGTCAGCAGCTACTTGGCAGCGAAGAACTTGGGCCAATATCCCCTGCTTCTTGCAGTAGGCGGCAAAGTATAGATGTGGAGAGTGGCATGGGAGGTCATGTTGTGAGGGGTCAGCCTCTGCATACCAAGACGGTGATGAGGACAGCAGTGGACGATGAAACACAAATAGATGATGATGTAGCCGACCGCACTTGGGAGCCGGGGTAAAGCAAGGGCTTCATCATTCGTCAGGAAAAGAGGGCGGTCAGCTTTGCACATCAGGCAGCGGCACAGCCAGCAAGTGGGTTGTGTGGCCGTGAGTCAGCAGGGTAGCAGCAGTGTGAGGTCAGGAGCCAAGCAGCCACGGGGTAGAAAACCCGCTTCGCAAGTCCAAGAAAGTAGCGGCACAGGCGGCGGCGGTAGTAGTCACTCAGTACGGAGCTTTGGCGGTAAAATCAGCTACTCGGCGGTGTGGATGTTCTTTGCTAAGACACCGGAGGAGCCTAATATGGGTATATGTAGAATCTGTGGGCAGAAAGTGAAGCGTGGCCAGGGAGCTAACGTTGGCACCACAGCCCTGCAACTACACATGCAGCGTCACCATCCAGTGGCCTGGGATAAACGTGGCTCAGATGTGGTGGTCCATCCAGCCGCCGCAGCAACAGCCGCAGCAGCGCCCAGTGGCACGCACGCCAGTGCCGCCAGTCAAGGCTCCACCACCTCTGCAGCAGGGAGTTGTTTCTCTTTGCCATCATCTCTCGGTCCAGATGCACTCTGCCACCCCAGTTAGAAGGTCCGCTGGACTACTGGGCAGCCAAACTGGATGTGTGGCCGCAACTTGCCAAGTTTGCAGTGGAGAAGCTGTCCTGCCTGGCCAGTAGTGTGGCATCAGAGCGGGTTTTCAGTGCGGCGGGGGCCATCGTTACCCCAAGCAGAACCCGCTTGTCCACGGGAAATGTGGAACGACTGACCTTTGTCAAGATGAATCAGGCGTGGATCGGCCAGGATTTCCACACACCAATGCCTTAGGCGTCAGACTACATCAGCCATGACGCCTCACCCAAACTGTGAGAAATGAGTCTGGGTTCAAACTACCTGCCTCAGCCACTATTCTGATGCCGCCACCCGCCTGATGCCACACATCTGCTGCCAGTTTCTCCATCTGCCACCAACCATCTTTACCAGGGACTGGTATTGCCACCCACCTCCACAATCTGTCATTGTGCCACTCTATGACCTCATGCTGCTGCTGCTGTGGCTGTTGCCGTGCCCTCCACACTGTGTCATTGTGCCACTCTCTGACCTCATGCTGTTGCTGCCGTCACCTCCACTCTCTGTCATTGTGCCACTCTGTGGCCTACTACTGTTTTTCCACCTCCAGAATGTCATTGTGCCACTTTCTGACTCAGCTGCTGTTGTTCTCCGCCGTGACTACACACTGTTCATTGGCCATGTCTGACCCTGCTGTTGTGGCTGCTGCCGTGACCTACACACTCTGTCATTGTGCCACTGTCTGACCTAATGCTGCTGCTTCCGTCACCTCCACTCTGTCATTGTGTCACTCTGTGGCCTACTACTGTTTTGCCACCTCCAGAATGTCATTGTGCCACTGTCTGACCTCATGCTGCTGCTGTGACCTCCACACTCTGTCATTGTGCCACTGTCTGACCTCATGCTGCTGCTGCCGTGACCTACACACTGTGTCATTGTGCCACTCTGTGGCCTACTCCTGTTTTTGCCACCTCCAGAATGTCATTGTGCCACTCTCTGACCTCATGCTGCTGTGGCTGCTGCCGTCACCTCCACACTCTGTCACTTATGTTGCCAACTGAGCTCTCAGCTTGTTTTTTTCCAGCGTTCGCTGCCATGACTTTATCAGGCTACATTCCCGCTTCAGTTTTTTGGTCAGTTTTGCCCTCTTAAGTGCCCAGGGAATTTTATAGTGAAGCGTTTCTATGAGCGGCGGCAGTCATCTGCGTGTCATACTAAAACACAACATTGTATGAAGACCAAAAACCCAAATCCCTTGCTATTTAAGCTGGCTGTAGGCCCCCTGGGCTCCCCCTTTGCAGGCTTTTGACCCCGGAAATGTGTTTTAAACGCTTCATCCCGAAGCAATTGGGAAACCGAAACAAATTTTGTCGGAAATTTCGGGCGAAGCACCAATGAATTTTTGAGAAATTCGCCCATTAAAATTATAATCGCTAAACACTAATTAGGTACAGAAATTTGCTAGTAATTTGCAGGGGTTTTCATAGGTGCAAAAAACCCCCTTTTATTTCCCTATAAATTTTAAGTAGGGTTTTTTTCACTTTGGCCAGCCCCGTTTTGATCAAAGGGGCCCCCCTTGTACTTTAAATTTGAATACGAAATTTTGTGGTAACTGCTGTTGTTTTTCATAGGTGCAAAAACCCCCCTTTTCTTACCGTTAACTTTTAAATAGCTGTATTGATTTTGGTTCGCCCCATTTTTTTTAAATAGCCACCCCTTTTATTAAATTTGGATAAAAGAAATTTTGTAGTTACTGTTGTTGTATTTCATTGGTGCAAAAACCACCGTTTGTTATCCGTTTTTCGGCCGCAATCCCGTGTTAGGGTTTCCCGGCCCAAGGGAGCGTGTGTTCACGTGCGTGCGGGCCTGATGACATCACCCTTTTGCCAGAAGACGGAGGAGAGCGGCGGGAGGCCGGAAGGAGGAGGCGGAGCGGCGAGGGGAAGAAGCCGTGGGCCAGGGAAGTGGTTGTTTTTTATTTTTTTTAAACTGCCCACAGCCTGTCATTACCCCTATACCCGCCAGCAGTTTCCTTATACCTGCCAGCCTGCCCTATACCTGCTTTATACCCGCCCAAGCCCGCCCTTTTCCTGCCCTATACCTGCCTAAGCCTGCCTATACCCGCCATAGGCATAACTGCCCATTACCTGAATGGGGCCTTTTTCCGCCCATAAAGGGTTAGGGGGACATTAACTGCCTTTACTGCCATGGCCCTATTTGCAAAACCCCGCCTATGGGGGCTTAAATGCTTGTAATTTTATTGGTATCCATTCTTTTTTTTAAAAATTCACCGTAGCCCCTGCATTTTCCACCCCCAGGCTTATACTCGAGTCAATAAAATTTTCCCTTTTTGGGGGCAAAAGTAGGGGGCTCGGTTATACCGGGTCGGCTTGTATCGAGTATATACGGACTGTATTGCATTTGGGTTGCCCCAGGTTTTTTTTAAAGGGGCCCCCTTTTTACTTAAATTTGGATACAGAAATTTTGTGTTCTGTTGGTGTATTTCAATGCAAAAACCCCCTGTTTGTTATCGTTAACTTTTAAAAAGCTGTTTTTGCCGTGATGGGCCTAGTTTTTTTCAAATGCCCCCGTTGTACGACAATTTGATAGAAAATTTTCTAGCCCTGTTCTCGTTTGTCATTGCTGCAAAAAACGCAATTTCTCATCCGTGTAACTTCTGAATAGTTTTATTGCGCTCGGTGAATCTCAGTTTGGTACAAATAACGCACTTGTATGATATTTTGTTGAAAACTATCAATTCCTAGTCCTACTGGGCAGTTGTAAATTCCTAGGACTGAAGAAAGAACACTGTTGATTTTGTCTTACGGTTCTTCCACCAGACCGCATTTCACAGGTATTTGCTAGAAACAATTCAGTTTCTAATCCTAATTGGCTGTAGTCACTTAGAGGGATTTAAGAATAGCTGTGATTTGCCGTCTTTTAATAAGAGACTGTAAAAAACGCTTCCATACCTTCTTAAATTTTTATCTTTCTGAACATGCAGCGGAATTCAGGTGTTAAGCTTGCAAAGAGGGGTGTAGGACATGGAGGTAGAGGTACGAGAGAAGGTGCTCCTTCCATTGCTGGCGACAACAAGCAAGCCAGCGGATCGTCGGTTTCAGGACCGTCAGGCCTGTCGTCGCTGGGTCAGGGCCCTGTGAATCTCAGTAACGAACCTTTCTTCAGTGGTTAATGCAACCTGCATCCAGCAGTCTTACCTCCTCGTCCTCCCAGTCACGGCCACAAATGTCGTCATCATCATCGTCAGCATCTGTCCAACATGAAGCGAAGGCAGCCCAAATGTCAACTCGTGTACCCACCACTGTGGATAATCCATTTTCTGAAGACCTCGTGGATGACAAAATGCGTTTGGGGTCAGAAGGCATTTCAAAAGATCAAGAGGCCAAAAAGGATGATTTTGCCTCCTCTGACGCCCAATCGCTGATGCCATCAAAGGAAGCCGATCAATCGGCACAAATCCTGGGCAGTTGGTAATGCCTTGCAGTGCCTGTTGCTTGTAGCCCACAACTCCTGGATACAGAATGTCTGGACGAGGAAGTCACCTGTGTGGATGATGATGACGACATTGCGGATCCAACGTGGTCTTTTCAGCACATTTTGCTTGCGAGCGCTTCATCTCTGGACGAGGAGGATGTCGATGGGGTAGTGTCAGTACGGGTCCCGTCTCATAATGGGAGAGGGCGGCCGCACAGGTCCGCTGAGATTATTCCGCCAGTCACGATCAGCGGAAACTTATCCTCGCTTATTGCCGTCAAAAAGGTCCATGACCTCTCAAGCCTGGCCCTTTATCGAGGTAGTCTCTGATTCACCCAGTGATGTCATATGCCGCCTTTGCCATAAACGCATCAGTAGAGGGAACAATCTTAGGTGTTTAACCACCACCAACATGTCTAGTCACATGCAGCGAATGCATGAGTTGAAATGGAGGCAACACTTGGCCAAAAAAGGCCACACCGATGCCAGGCTTCCAACCACTGTCACCTCCTCCTCCGCCACCACCAAGCGTTCCTCAGCTGCCCATTTCTCTCAGAGTCATGATCAGGGATCAGCCTCCGCTTCAGCCTCCACCGTCGCCCGAGTACCACCAGCACCACCAAAGACCCATCCTACCCCTTCTCCTTCCACCAGTTTGATGACCTGCACGCCGTACAGCGGCCAGTCTAGTAGCCAGCCTTCTGTCTACCAGGTTTGAGAGCAGAAGAAACACTTTAACCATAACCATCCCAAAGCCAAAGGCCTGAATGTCGGCATTGCCAGGCTTTTGGCCTTGGAAATGTTGCCTTTCCGTCTGGTGGACACAGATGGGTTCCACCACGTCATGGCCCTTGCCTGCCCCCAAATACCAGATGCCGAGCAGGCATTTCTTTTCCAGAAAAGCCGTCCCTGCCTTGGCTAGCCACGTGTCACCTAAAATTTCAAGCGCATTGTCTGCATCTGTGTCCGGAAAAGTCCATCTGACCACTGACACATGGACTAG
Source organism: Phyllomedusa bahiana (assembly GCA_025379985.1). Taxonomy (NCBI): domain Eukaryota; kingdom Metazoa; phylum Chordata; class Amphibia; order Anura; family Hylidae; genus Phyllomedusa; species Phyllomedusa bahiana. The sequence continues at coordinate 12,006 of JAODAL010055410.1, forward strand.
TAAGCACGGCCAAGGCCGCTATATGTCTGTGACAGCTCACTGGGTGAGCTGGGTGGATGTCTCTGGTGGTAACGGTGGCTCTCAGGCTCGGCGCACACTCTTCAAAACCGCAGGAATGGTGCAGGGTTCTTTCCCCTAAGGTCCTCTGGTGGCATCACGTGCCCAGAGAATCCAGGCCGTGTTGAAATTAATCTGTCTTTTGGGACGCAACCCCCAGGTCGGGCTTGGCGGCTCTTCGCAACGAGTTTTAGCGCTGGCTGGGGGGACAAAAACCTTGTGCAGGGAAGGTGGTGTGCGATAAGTGCGTTTCTCTGGCTGCCCTTAAATTCGTAGGCGGGCCACCCTTGCCTGGGACATGTCACGAATAGGTTGGGCGAATCGATTTTAAGAAGGGGTTTCGTTTTAGTTTTAGGAAAACTTTGATTGGACGGCGAACGGGGGTACTTGGGGAATGAAGTGTGCTTTTGTTGTAAAATGGTGCGAGCACTGGGTACTGGGGCAAAGTACTCTGGGGAAAAAAGGGTTTGCCGCAGGGCTGGCAGAGGTGAAACCAATCAGAGGGGCCGGGGGTTCGTGACGTCCCGTACTTTTATGGGGGGGCGCGAAAGGGAGTCACACTCCTCTCACTGTGCTCATCAGGGAAGGTGCTGCCCGGGTGATAGCTCTTACTGAAGAATTTATTTTTTTTTACCCTTTCTGTGGGGTGTCTAAGCTTGTATCTGGTGACTGTTCTCTTAATGTTCTATTTCTAATTTTTTTGGGGTTTTGGATTCTGAAATCCAGTGTGCGTCCACTGCAAGCTGCATATACATTCAAATATGCATGTGGGATCTAAGCGAGTTCCGTTGTATTCATTTAAAGAAAAGCGTTTTTACAATTACAAATACAACTTCATTTTTGGCGGCTGAATTCTATTGCGCAATTTACATAAGGGTTAATTAAGGTTGTTTTGACTGATGTGTGAAACCCCCCCCCCAAAAAAAAAAGAAATCCGCTTTTTCAAACGCACCAAAATTTTTCATTTTTTCTGTAGCTCTATAATTACAAGACACAAGGTTTATTAACAAACGTATCTCTTGTTGTGTGCGTAGGAGAAAAACAAGCCAATTGTAACTCGCTACAAAGCGTCTATATTTGTGCGGATCAATTCTTTGGCGCAATTTACATTCCTAGGGGTTAATTAAGCGTTGTTTTGTGGTCGTGCGAACCCCAGAAATCCATCTTGTCAACGCCAATAATATATACTTTTTTCCTGTAAGCCTAATTTCACAAGCACAAAAAGGTTAATTACAACTGTTATCCTTGTTGTGTGGAGTAGAAATACACCGCAATTGTAACTCGCTACAAAGCTACTTTTTTGTGCGGCTCAATTCTTTGGCGCAAATTTACATCCAGGGGTTAATTAAGGTTGTTTTTCGCTGGTGTGCCCTCTGACCAAGATAAACCGTTCTTTTTCAACGGCCATAATATATACATTGTTCCTGTAGCCTAATTCACAAGCAATAGGTTAATTACAACTGTATCTTTGTTGTTGTGGCGTAGAAAACACGCAAATTGTAACACGTCTACAAAAAAAGCTTTTACTATTTTGTGTGGCTCAATTCTATGGCGCGATTTATCTTCCAGGGGGTAATTATGCTCTTTGTTTTGTGGTGTGTGTGACTAAAATTAAACCGTCTTTTTCACCGCCCAAAATATATACATTATTTCCTGTAGCCCTAATTCACAAGCTATAGGTTAATTAAACTGGTTTCTCTTTGTTGTGTTGGCGTAGAAAACCACGCATTTGTAACACGTACAAAGCTAATATTTTGTGCGGCTCAATTCTTTGGCGCAATTTACATCCAGGGGTTAATTAAGCGTTGTTTTGCTGGTGTGGCTGACCTCCAAGAAACCGTCTTTTTAACGCCAAAAATAATACATTTTTCGCCTGGTAGCCTTACAAGTAAATTTTTCTGAAAATTTGGGTGAGAGCGCAATTTATATTCCAAGGGTTTCCAAAGCTTGTTTCAGGGGTTTACATTTGTAGTCAAATTCAGGTTTATATTTTTTATACAGATTTCATCATCAAACTTTTTAGAACAAACAGTATGTCAGACAGAGAGGTGGCAGGCTACTGCATGACCTGCGAGTGGCAGTGCACAAAAACACATTCCTGGAACAGGCCCAGGTCGCGCACAGCGAACGGGGACGTCGCTGCAGGGGTCACTTCGGTGAGGGCCTCAACTGCCGCTGGTCATCTAGCGGCCGTGTGCTGACTAGGAACCCAAATGGTTACATATTGGTAGACTAGGTCATCACTTCCTCCAGATGACATCAGACAACCCCAGCCAAAGAGTCGGTGGGAACGTCAGACACAACCATTAGTTGGCTGGCCCCGAGGAGCGGGTCCTGCGGCCCCTAACCTGCTCCTCAGCCCGCCTCTGTCCCATCCGGTTTCCTCAGCCAGAGATCAACTATGTGGTCTGGGCTCAGCCGCCACTATTTCGCGAGGGCATGAACAATATGAGGAAGGGCCAGTCAGCAGCCTACTTGGCAGCGAAGAAAGAAATAGGGCCAATATCGCCTGCTTTCTTGCAAGTAGGCGGCTAAAGTATTGATGTGGTGAGTGGCATGGGAGGTCATGTTGTGAGGAGGTCAGCCTCGGCATTCCAAGGCGGTGATGAGGTCAGCAGGGACGATGAAACACAATAGATGATGATGTAGCCGACCGCACTTGGTAGCCGGGTGATGGCAAGGGCTCTCTGATTGTTTATGGAGAAGGGGGGGGGGGGGGGGGGTGGGCGTCAGCTGGCGCGGTCTGGCAGCAAGCGCAGCCCAGCAAGGTGGGTCGTGTGGGTCCGTGAGTTCGCTAGGATAGCAGCTGGGTGAGTCGGGAGCCATGCGTGCCTCGGGGGTAAATATAAACCCACGCTTCGCAGGTCCAGAAAAGTAGCGGCCACGTGGGCTCGCGAGGGTGGCCGCTTAGCGGCGGCAGTAGTCACTACAGTGCACGGAGCGTTGGGGTAAAATCCGATACTCGGCGGCTTGTGTGGCTGTTCTTTGCTTATAGAAACCGGGATGGAGCCGTATATGGGTTTATGCAAGAATCGTGGGGCAGAGGTGATAGCGTGGCCTGGGAGCTAACGTTGGCACCACGGCCCTGCGTCAACACATGCAGCGTCACCAAGCTGGTGGCCTGGGAGATACGTGGATCAGATGTGGTGGTCCCGTCCTGCCGCCGCAGCACAGCAGCAGTGGCACACATGCACATTGCAACCAGTCATTGCTCCACACCTCTGCAGATGGTTGCTGTTTTCTCTTTGAATATCAATCTTCCCGGTCCAGATTCGCTACTGTCCTCGCTTACTCATGGCGCCATCAGTCCGTTCAGCGAGGCGATTGCAAAGAGACAAGGAGTATGCGTCCAACCATCCTAAGGTGCAGCAGCTGCCGTGTGCTCTGTCCAAGTTTGTTGGTCACTGCAGGGCCCTTACCTTGCAAATGGTGGACTCTGGGGGGCCCACACCCCCCACTTCAGAGAACTAATTGTGCTTGTGACGAGCTGAGATGGAGAGGTCCAAGCTGTAATTTTCTTTTCCAAAAAGGCATGTACCCAGCACTTCATTAAATATGTAGACTAGAAAGTGGGTCCAAGTCCTTGGCTTATCGGTTTGTTCCAAGGTGACGGCAGCGCGGACATCTGGAGCTGTAACTACGGTCAGGGCCCAGTACATGTCCTTTCAGGCAACTGGGTTGAATGTTGCTCTTTCCCCTGCCAGGGCACACCAATCAATTTGGACAGGAGGACGAACTTCTCCTCCACACGTTGTCAAACTGCGGCTCTTGCACCAATGTCCCAAGCCTCCTCCTCCATTCCAACACCACCATCCTTCTACTGCCTCCACAAGTAACTGCTCCATCATACCACATGTGTTGGGCACAGCAGGGATGTAGCAGTCTACACCTGGCCTTTTTCTTTTTTTTTACTTCTTGTTGCCTCGGGAACGAGTCACACGGGGGGGAACAGGATCTGCTACGTGTCATGCACAAGAAATCGATGTGTGGCTTTTCTCCGCGCCAACTGCAAAATTGTGAACCATGGTGACGGACAATGGGAGGAAATGGTGTCAGTGCTTGGCACCGAGGAGGGATCTGGTCCATGCGCCCTGCTTGACGCTCCGTGTTTAATCTGGTTGTGAAAAGGTTGTGAAGTCTTCCACCAGATCTTCAGAAGATTTTGAAAATGGCCATGGAACGGTGATTGCACTTTATCCTATTCGTACAAAGCAGAGGAACACCCTCCTCAGAGTTGCAGCGGTCCGTAGGCCTCATCCAACACACTGCTGCTATGCGATGTTTTCCACCCGTTGGAATTCCAGCATGCACATGTTGGACCGACTTTATGAACAGAGACAAGGCCCATTATACGATTATTTTTTTGATGATCCAGGCGGAAGGAGTACTCCCCGTGTGTAACTTTTGATCGTCGGCCTAGTGGCAACTTTTCTAATTTCTTTAGGGCGACACACCTGCGTTTTGTCTGTGGCCATTTCAATGGAAGGGGCGGACATTTATTTGTCAGTCGCAGGGACTATGGCAGGTATAATATCATTCACACTGCTTCATGTCCTGGAAACTGATGCTGGGATATAATCTGTCTGGGCCAGGGGACTGGAGATGTGGCGACTACTTCTCGTGAGACACATGAGTCCGCTGGGGACTGAATGGAGGGAGGAGGAGGAGGATATTGGAGCAGAAGCATTGTCTGGTGAAATGAGTGGATTTTTTTTTTACCCAGGTGACAAGAGAGGGAGGGGAGACGGAGGCAAGTGGAGGAGGTGGGATGGAGATGAGGAAGACGCCCAAGGCAGATGACCCCAGCTCGTTGCAGTTACAGTGGAAATGGACGGAGGGAGCCCTCGGTGTCACTTGTGCAGATGGCCCGCAGCATGCTAATTTTGCCTGGCTAGTGAACTGCCCTGAATAGTCTGATACGGCTCAGAGGGATGATTCTGGCCTCTCCACCCTATTGGACCCTTCAATGCCGGTCCAAAAATGGGAGCCTTTTTCCAGATATTGAGGGGAGGACAAAACTCAAAATACTATAGGGGAATTCCTCCGTAGTCAGTTGGCAGTTTGCCTATGTGCCGGCATCGGTCCTCCTCTGGACAGGTTGGGACGGGGGGTTCCTCTGCGCTCACGTACAACTGACGCGGCTGCTGGGGGAAGGTGGGGGGGGGGGGTAGGAGCGCTGTATCCGCTCCATCAGCAGCAACATATAGTCTGGAGTTACTGATGAGCAGCTTCCTTCACCTGCCAGGAGGAGGGTAGTCGAACGCAAAGCGCAGCAGGACTGGAAGCAGTCCCTGAACAACAGGTGTGGCTACTTGGAACAGCCCTCTGCCACCCCAGTTTGAAGATCCGCTGGACTATGGGCAGCCAAACTGGATGTGTGACCGCAAATTGCGAGTTTGCAGTGGAGGTATCTGTCCTGAGACGGCCAGTAGTGTGGCATCAGAGCGGGTGTTCAGTGGCGGCGGGGGCCATCGTTCTCCCCAAGGAATGAAACCCGGTGTCCACGGGGAAATGTGGGATCGACTGACCTTTGTCAAGATGAAATCAGGCGTGGGGATCGGCCAGGATTTAACACACAATGCTTAGGCGTCAGTCTGGGTTCATACTACCTGCCGCAGCCACAACATTCTGATGCCGCCACCGCCTGAGGCCACACATCTGCTGACGTTTCTCCATTGCCTACCTCCACCATCTTTAACAGGGACTGGTATTGCACACTACCTCAAACTCTGTCATTGTGCCACTCTCTGACTCTTGCTGTTGATCCTGCCGCCGTCACCTCAAATGCACGCTGTCATTGTTGCCACTTTGTGGCCCTACTCCTTTTTTTTGCCACCTCAGAATTTCATTGTGCACTGTATGACCTCTATGCTGCTGCTGTGGGCTGCTGCCCCCGGTTGGTTTCCTCACACACTGTGTCATTGTGCCAACTGTCTGCTCATGTGCTGACTTTGCTGCTGCCGTGTCCCCACAGCTTGTCATTATGCCACTCTGTGGCTTCCTCATGTTTTGACACAACCTCATGTATGTCATTGTGCCTCTTGCCTGACCTCATGCTGTGCTGATGTGACCTCCTCCACTGTGTGAATTGTATGCACTCTGTGGCCTAATACTGTTTTGCATACCTCCTGAATGTCCTTGTGCCATGCATGACCTCATGCTGCTGCCGCTCGTGACCTTCCGCTCTCTGTCAATTGTGCCACTTCTCTGGCTTCATCCTGTTTTGCCACCTTCAGAATGTCATTGGGACCTACTGCCTGACCTCATGATGGCTGCTGTTGTGAACCTCTACACTGTTGTGTTTGTTGCCACTCTGTGGCCTAATACTTTTTGCCACCTCCAGAATGTCATTGTGGTGGGCCAAAAAAAAACTTTTTTTTGTTGGGGCCCCCTGACTCATGGTACTGCTGCCGCTGTGACCTCCGCTCTCAGTCATTGTGCCCACTCTGTAGCTTCTCTCCTGTTTTGACACTCCAGTATGCCATTGTGCCAGCTGCCTGACATCGTTTAATGCTGCTGTTGTGACCGCCACTCTGTAGTGATTGTGCCCTCTCTGTGGCCTAATTATGTTTTGCCACCTCCAGAAGGTCATTGTGCCACTGCCTGACCTCATGCTGCTGTGTTCACGGTGTCGTTGACATCCTCCACTGGGGATTGTGCCACTCTGTGGCCTAATTCTGTTTTTGGGCCACTCCTGATGTCATTGTGCCATGCCTGACCTCATGCTGCCTCCGCCGTGAACCTCCGCCTCTCAGTCCATTGTGCCATCTCTGTGGCTTCCTGCTGTTTTGCCACCTACAGATGTATTGTGCCACTGCCTGATACCTCATGCTGCTGACGCCGTGACTCGCTCTCATGTCATGTGTGCCTACTCTGTGGCTTCCTGCTGTTTTGCGACCTAGAGTATGTCATGGTGCGACTGCTCTGACCTCTTGCTGCTGTGCGCTGCCGCCCGTCAACTCCAACACTCTGCTCACTAATGTATGCCACCTGAGCTCTCACTTGTTTTTCAAGCTTTTTGCTGGCAGGACTTTATCTGCTACATTCCCGCTTCAGTTTTTTTGGTCTTTTTTGCCCTCTTAAGTGCCAGGGAATTTCTAGTGAAGCGATTCTATAAGCTGGGCGGCAGTCATCTGGCGTGTCATACAAAAACATAAAAATTGTTTGGAAGACCAAACCAAGCTCCCTCTGCAATATTTAAGCATGGCATAACATTCTACAGCATCCCTGCAGGCTTCTGTGCAGCCTGTAAATAGCTGCTTTTTAACGCGATTCGTGCCGAAGTAATTACGAGGAACCGAACGATTTTGTCGCGAAAATTCGGTGAAGTGATCCGAATCGGAATTTGTTGGAGAAATTTCGCTCCATCTCTAGTCTCGAACTTGTCGTCCAGAAATTTCTAAAGTGTTAACCCCCATGGGTCTCTGCTGGACTGCTGCTGAGGAAGGCTCGGGTACGGCTGAGCTCACACTTCCGCCGGTCCACACCCTGCTTCTGTCCCGCCTTTTGTCTGCGTTGCAGCGTCAGCTCGGCCGCCCTGTCAACCGTCTCTCATTGTTGACGTGGCAACCGCTGGAATTTCCACCCGTCCACCTGCCCCAGCGACTGTGGCGCTGAGCATGCCATTACGACAAGTACGAAGTGACACATGGCTACATAGCAGCGGTGCTCGGGGACCTCGGGGTGTGAGCAACGTAGAGTGGAGGCAGGTGAAGAGCTCTGCACCATCCTTGGCAGTTTGAACGAAGCACCAAATGGTCAGTGCGGACTATTGCCCTTGTCGCATGAAGCATTGTGGTGATCTTTGTTCTGGAGATGATCTTGGACACTTCTGAAACATCAGGTCCACCAGACGGAGGAGTAGACGGACACAGATTGCGGACACGGAGCCTTTCTCTCCGTCAAATTCCAGTAGGCCGACAGTTTCACATTTTATCGGTCTTCACAATAGGCAGTGGTGTCGGGGTCAAGGGATTAGTGGCATGGCGGCGCCTATGCTCTCAAGGTGCCAAAAAAAATTATTCCCCCCATCTTTTTTTTTTTTTCCCAAGGGGGGGGGGGGGGGGGGCAAGACAGGGGCTGTGTTGAAGCTGTGCCGGAGGAAGGGAGGAGGAGGTGGATGAGATATTCCTGGACACCGACGCTCTACCGACGTTCCCTGCCTTGGAAAGAGGTTGGCATTAATTTGAGGCGGAGGAGGAAGATGTGGATGATAGTTTGCTTAGTGCCCCTCGACCCAGAGGCTTGGGTAGGAAATTCAAGGACTCATCATCTCATCGATGAGTGTGCTTGATGCTCATTGCCTCCAACATGGATCACGCATTATATGGCCCATCATTATGAACATCTGTTACTGGGTGGCGCAACCTTCTCGATCCCCATATACAAGCAAAACTCGCACTTTCCTTCCCACCCACCAAATAGAGAGTAAAATGCAGAAAATTGGAGTCCGTGGCTGATTGATCAACTGGAGACATCTGTTGCGTCTTACTTCTCAATTCTTCAAAATGTCACGGTTGGAACAACATCTGCGTCGTGTTAGCAGTTGAGTGCCAAGTAGCCAGTAGCCTGCGCAGCAGCAGGCATTGTGGAGAAGCCTAATGGGTGACCTCTGGCAATCTATATTTACCACCTCACCATAGCATGTTAATACAGAGCACACATCAACAAACAGGACTGGCTTAGATCATGGTCACGACTATCTGGACGTCTCAACACCGATGTTTTTGGGATTTGTTCCGGACCAAATCGACTTCTGGGATCCAATTGGGGAATGGCCCAAGCTCGCTGGCCACGCCATAGAGAAGGTGTTGTCCTTGCCCAGCTGCCAAGGCGTCATATCTGCGCCGGACCTTCAGCTCTGCTGTGAGGGTGTCGATTACAGACAAAACGCATCTGGCTTTCCACTAGATTAATGTGGATCGTTTGACTTTCATCAAGTTTGAATCAGGCATGTATCTTGTATGATGTTGTGGCCCCCAATTGCCGAGGTCACCGTTAGTTGCGGTCTTCTTCACATTCTCTTCCAATAGGTATGGTCCTCCTGAAAACTTTTTTTGGTATATGATAATGATTCTGTAATATTTTTATTCTCAGTTCCCAAAGCTCAATTTTGATGGTTTTCGGTCTGAGGTGACTGTTATAAAGACACCCAAGGTTTCATGAAAAATCCGTATTCTATGTTATCTCACTTCTTCTTTAGATATTTTTCGCATTGTCAAGTTTTGGGGTCTTGGTGCTGTGTGATACAGCTTAATCTGGGTCCTTTGGAAACAGAAATGTTGGCTTCTAAGTGATTTCTCCTCACAATTTTAATAAACAGTGGCTTGTGAAGTCATTTTTTTAATTTTTTGGGTCATGCTTCTGTTGAATGCCCAGCATACTACAGGGTCATATTATAAAAAAATATGTGGTTTCTAACAGACATTTGTTCTTCACCATTTGTATATCAGTGGCTCAAGGGTCATGTTTTGAATTTTTGAGGGCATGTTTGCTGTGTGAAATGCAGCTATACTACACGGTCCTATTCTAAAAAATGTGGTTTCTAAAAGTCTATGTGTTCTTCACCAATTGTAAAGAGTGGGGATCAAGGGGTTAGGTGCGTCAAATCATAGGTAATAGGTAGGACACTGTGAATGGACACTTATTGCAAAATGACTTGGTTTGTAAGATCTTTTAAATAGCTAGCAAATCCCTGTAGTGAGACAACCCATTAATTACAAAAAAAGATTAACAATAAGAGAAGAAACAAAGTCGTAGGTTGGAGTTCCATCTTAAAAATGGTGTTGAAAGACTCTTTTTCCGGCACTTTTTGAATACTTGTGGGTCAGACAGGTTAAGGGTCTCATGCTGCATTCCAGGACTGGGGATAGTCAATATCCAGTTCAAGTAATATGATGGTTCAAATATACTGCCTTCTGCACTTTTTAATTGTGGGTCCATGCAGGTTAGGTCTTGCCATGTGGTACAAGACAGGGATAGTGTATAGGTCTAGTTTTTTTTTGTGGATCTTGTTGGCCTAGTTGTCGTGCACTAAGATGTAGCACATATCCATTTTACTGTTGTGGATGTTATTATCCAGCTTTCAGTCTGTTTGGGTGTAAAATTGAAGGTGGTTGTTCCTCTTCCCATAGACCCTTTAATGGTCATCGGCGATTATCTATTATCGGCTATCGGATATCAGCATGATAATTGACGATATCGACTATCGATCCGATGACGATAGTTGAAGCAATCGCTCATCACTAACCTCTACCAATCTTATTTTAATGGCCTATCCTGAGAGAAGGCTTTCTAAAGGTGCAAAACCACTTTAAAATTATCAAAACCTTAAGCAAGTTACAGTATTTATTTAAAATATTTTATTACTACACTTTTTACAAATGTACAAAATACAACGGTAGTTTACCAGAAAGTTCCAAAGTAGAATATCATGGGTATTCCCAGAGGCTTGCACTTAGCAAATCATTTTTAGTTGTCTTTAAAAATACTTACATCTATTACACTGAAGTATCCCTTTTTTTGGGCGATATCCAATTATTTTAGAGCGACTTGTAGACAAAAATTTTATGTGTTTTCTTTGTCTGAAAAATAGTTTATATAAGGTTCACTTCTAATTTTGTAAGAGATTGGTTAGAATTTCTTCTATCACTTATACAAGATGCAATATTGTTGACTATGGGATTAAGAAAACCAACAGCAGCTAATGCTTTCTTTATTTTGAGAGTTTTTGTCTGAAATGTGTTAAAAAAAAGTAATGTTTTACGGACAATTTTTAATGCTGAGATAGTTGAACCAAGGAGCAAAGTTGTGATTGGCAGTAACCGGTTATCCTCCATACTTTCTAGAAAGGGAATTTGATAAAGCAAGTAAGTTCCCAAACATTTAAGCACAGTACCCTGGATGTCCATATTAGGTCTGCTACTAACCAGTATTATATCATTGAGAATGATCCAGAAATACATAGGGTAGCAGTTAACAAATCCATGATGTTGTATAGATGTTGTTGTTATTTAAAAGATAACATGGTAGATGTCAGGGAATTTGTTAGAAAGGACAGTCCATGAAGGGAATTTTAGATGCGGCCAATGTACCCGCTACCCTTATAATATGAAAGTGGAGTTTCCGCTAACGTAACGTTAAACAGTTCATTACCTACAAAATTCATTACATTGGATATTTATTTGTCTCTGTGGCCTGTTTTATCAAGGAAAAGCTATTTATTATCTATATGTAAATTTTGAAGAACATCTTAGATCAGTCACCACAGATGGGACGCCCCCCACCACCACCCCCTATGGCTCATTAAACATGCTAGAGATTCTTCCATGCTGAGATTTGCAGGCATGGAACATATAAAAAAATATTGGTAGTGATTGCCACAAAATGGCAAGGCCACATCTGCACCTGCCCAACGGGTATTGGTTTAAATGACTAAAATTATTTTATGTTTATTTTATTTTATTGTAATTCACTTATCACCTATGTTGCATAGACCACTGTGCTATGAGGAAGAGTCATCTCATCATCATTAGAGGGTGGGCAAGCTAATGACAGCTATATTATACTGCTGGAGGCCTAGATAATTCAGAAAAATAATATGTATGCATACTATTCTAATTCTGTTGGATAAGATCTGTAATCATAGTTCCCATGTCCTACTCCATTGGGCTCCGGAGACTGTAATTATCTGTAAGATTTCTCTGTCAATTGACTCCCATTCATTCGAGCTGTCATAAAGTACACATACCCTGTCTGTACAGACAATACAGGAAGGAAGTACGTAACTCCAGCATAGCTAAAACAAGTTTTTAAACATTAAAAAAGAAATACCTACAGCATTGAAAAATAAGAACACATTACTCATCTAATACAGGCCTGAATTTAATTAATTAAGCTAAAATCAAATAGTGTTGTCA